>CP025646.1:26176166-26246417 GCA_003576665.1 Ipomoea trifida
TATATATATATATATATATATATATATATATATATATATATATATATATATATATATATATATATCTATATAGAGAGAGAGAGAGAGAGAGGGGGTAGGGTTCCAATGAGATTATTTGCTTAGGTAAGATCTTGAGATCGGATTTTGTGCATCCATGTAATATTTTTTCATGGTCTAAATTGATTAACACACACTCCATTCGCACACATTTAATCGTTGTTCGCACACACTTCAACTTGAAATCTTATTCAATGTAGACCATTAAAATATTTTAAGATCAAATATTGTACATCAATCTAAAAAATTGTAATGGTCTAGATTGTTTGACACACCTACTCCGTTTGCACACATTTAATCACTATTCGCACACACTTAATCACTGTTCGCACATATTTTATCACCGTTCGCACACACTTATACTTTGAACCTTAAATCAATCTAGACCATTAAATTATTATATGAATGCACAAGATATGATCTCACGATCTTACCTAAACAAGTGATCTCATATCATTGCTAGAAATCATCAATTTTCCGACCACCAAAAAGTGGTCGAAAATAGCCAAAATTTGGTCGGAAACCCTTGTACCAACCACTTTGGGGTTCAGGAAAAACCTCTTCGGTATTTCCGACGACCACATGAAGTGGTCAAAAATAGTGTCCACAAATGCAAAGTGGTCGGAAAATTTGGTCGGGGCAGAAAATTGCATTTTCGTATTTTCCGACCACTGGTGGTCGGAAAGTAATGAAGTAAAACAAAAAAAAAATCATTTCCGACCACCATCAGTGGTCTGACTGAAAACAATGAATATAATTAATATATATATATATATATATATATATATATATATATATATATACAAAAGCATATTATGAAATGCCATAGTAATTCACTATTTGCCCAATTTCACAATGTATAACATAACACTAAATTTAATCGAATTTCAAATGTATTTAACCAACTGGAGCAATTTGTAGCTGGAAAGAGGCATCTCCTTAGCTTTAGGAATTTGTAGTTGGTAAAAGGCATCATCTCTGTTTGGTAACCTACAATGTTCAAAGAGCAGTATGAGTGGTAACAGATATATATTAAATTTTTCTGTGCATGCTACTAATATTCTGGAAAAATTTGTGTGATTTGATCCTAACACAACAAACTTCTAGTTTCTTATTGGCAAATAATTATGAAACCAAACAACCATGGTAGTAACATAATTATTAAATAAATACCCTCTATCTTGCCTAATATAAAAATTGAAAAAGAAATTTATTTCAACATGTAGCCAAGGTTTTAAAAAGCTAAGGCATGCCTCGAGGCGTTTTGTAATCTGAGGCGAGGCGTATTGAGGGGTAAGCCTCAAATTTTACACAGAATATATTAATAATATGTAGCCTGGTAATCTGTTACCTATAAGCAATATTCATAAGTCTATAGCAAAGAAACACATAACAATTCATCATTAAAAGTCTCAAGAAAACACACCAAACATAATATAAGTCTAAAGTAAACACATAACAATCCATCATAAACAACCTAACACATCATAAATGATAAATCACAATGAAACTTCATCTGAAAATTCATTGTATTCTCTAGCCCCATCATCCTTATTTCCACTTCCACCATGGTGATTAATTTCTTCCCATTCATCTTCATCTTCATCAGTTAGCCTCAACTTTTCCTTTCCCTTGCTAGCACTAGCATTCTTGCTTAAAGATGCAATTGGTTGAGTTGCTTGTGATGGCTCTCCCTCAAAAACATCAACATCAAAGTCATCTACATTTATGGATGGGGATCATCGAATCTTCACCATTTTCACCCTCAAGCCATTCATCATCCGATGGCAACTCATCAATCAACAAGCTATCTTCCTCAATTGCTAAGGATTTCAACTTCAAGTGTCTATCCTTCAACTTCTTGTTGTATAGAATATAAACCAAAGCATTCATCCTTGTAGTGGTCAACCGATTTCTTCTTTTGGTGTGCACTTGATTGAATGCACTCCAATTGAGCTCGCATCCAGATGAAGAACAAGTGAGGCCTAGCACTTTAATTGCAAACTTTTGATGCTCGGGAGTCCCCATCTCCATATTGAGTCCACCATTCAACTAAAAAATAATAATATTAACTATAATTAAGTAACATTCATATTTAAGTAATTTAACTATTTAAGTAAGGATTTAAACTTTATATTACCAGGAAATCTTTTGTGGACATTGCTCGTAGCTTGACTCAAGCCAAAAAAATCCTTCTCGACTGTGGAAAACACTACATTGTAGGTCGGCTTTCTCCATGTCATCTATATTGGGTATGAGCTTGTCTAAGCAATGGAATAAGCCAAGCTTGAACTCTGGATGTGTAGAAAAATCAAGAGAAAAATGACAACGAGGATTTAGATAGTAGGCAGTTGCATTCAAATGTCAATGCATTTAAAAATCCCATTTGTCATCAATGATCTCCCATATCTCCTTGTAATTTTTTTCTTCTCCACCCAAGTTTTTTTGCTATATTTTTTTTAGCATCATCCATAGCATTATAAAGAAAACCCATAGCAGGCTCTTTGTCTCCATCTACTAGCCTCAACACTTCAACCAATGGTTTTGTGGTCTTGATAGCATAAATCAAACTAGGCCAAAAGTTGTTATCCTTCAAAATTATTTTTCTAACTTCCTTCCCATCAGCTTTGGTTGCAAAACTACTGTTTGTCCACTTTTCAGAAGTGAGCATAGCTTCCAATGATTGCCTCAATTGATAAATGCTTTGCAACGTTAAATATGCAGTGGCAAATCTAGTGGCAGCCGGCCTAATAAGCTCTCTATTCGTGAATTGCCTCATCAAGCTCAAGACCCAAGAGTGATTATAAATGTAGTTGCTCACTTTCTTTACCTTTACCAAAGCATTTTTGTGTTGTGGCAACTCTCTAATCTTCTCAAGCATTAAATCAAAACAATGTGCAGCACATGGAGTCCAGTATAAATGCTTTCTCTTCTCCATAAGCATTAACCCCGCTGCACGGTAGTTGCTTGCATTATCAGTGATCACTTGAACCACAAGTTCTTCTCCAACTTCCTCAACAACCTCAATGAAGCAACTGAAACAACAATTTAACATCCTTAATATGTTCAGAAGCATCAACAAATTTAAGAAATACTATGCCACTAGGATTATTAACAAAGAAATTGATTAGACTCCGATGTCTAACATCTTGCCAACCATCAGACATGATTGAAAGTCTAGTTAATGGCCATGTACTCTTAATGTCATTAACAAATCCTTCGGTTGTCTTAAATTCTTCCTTCAAAATCCAAGTCCTACGCTCGTACATACTAGGAGGGTCAAATCCCCGACCATATGCACTAACTGACCGAAGCATGCGTGCTCACAAATGAAGGACTCCTTGCCACATTGAACTGTATTGCATTTTCATAGAAAAACCTCCCAACATCTAAACAAACTTGTTTGCGTAGTTCCTTTGCATTTTGAGGTGATATAATAGTCGTTGTTTCATCACCACTGGCATTCCCTTTCACCATAAATCAATCCATAGGTCCTCGGATACCTCTATTAGAAATTGAACCACCGGAAGCAACCTTGTCTTCATTCTCACCTTCCCTCCCACTTCCAAAATATGAACCAACTTCAACACATTGCTCAAACTCCATTTGTGCTAAATTCTTTCTATTTGTCAATTTGTTCAAAATGTCAACATATTCTCGCTTAATTTCTTCGGGTACTTTAACACACGGTGCAACATTTTTATTTGTCTCGGCAAGATGATGTTTAAACCTTGACACCCCTCCGGTGATAGTTTTTTTACAATAATTGCATATGACATATTTGTAAGGCTTCTTTACTCCACCTTCATGAACCAATTCAACACAATGCTTCCAAGTTGGATCTTTCACTACACCACTCTTTGCACTACTCTTGTTCACCATTGTTAAAAACAATCAACCTACAAATAATGAATAATAATGTAATATTTAAACAATTAAACAACTAAGATAATCACTAATGAAAACTAATAAGGAATAACTTTTAAAAAAATTTAAAAAAAAAACAAATTTTTGATTTTTTGTTCACTGGCCACACTGCCACTGCCCACTGCCTAGGTAGTATATATACACACATACATCATACATAATAAATTATTTTGAAGACACAACAACCACCGTGTGTTTATAGGGAGTATTATATATAACAATACACACAACAAAACAGGAAAAAAAAAAGTAAAAAGAACCTGAAGAAAGCCGCACGGCATACCTGGAGGCTGGAGCAGTGGAGGTCGTCGGGTTGGCACTGTCTTCGCCCAATCGCACCGTTGTTCGCAGTCTTCACACTTCGCAGGGCTTTGTTTGTTTTATTTTAATGTGTTTTAGTCTTTTAGATAATTATTTTGAACCAACTTAGGGTTGGATATAGTGAATTTAATTCCTATTTGGATTGGGTCTTGTTTGAGTGGGCTTTAACAAAGATATTGGACTAGGAAAGGGGTGGGAAATGGGCTTTACCGCCTCAGATGTACGCCTCAAACACGCCCTGAGGCGTGCCTAAGGCGTACGCCTCTTACCTTGCGTAAGAGTCGTCCGCCTCAGGGCCATTGCCCTACGCCTCGGAAGGCGCACCTCGCGAGCGCCTTTTCAACCCTTGATCAAATCTGGTGATCAAGAGTTAGATAATCTCACATCATCTTCCTGTAGAAAGTCAAAATTATATTAGAGGACCTTACTAGTACAATCCTATAAAATGTTTGTAATGAGCATAGATGGTAGAATATGTTACAGAATACCAACCTCCATTTCTGAAGTCTCTAGGAGAGTCTTAGCCCACATATCATCATAACTCATCCAAGGTCTAGAAACAACATTTTCCTCATCAACATCAGGGGCATCAGTACCAGGTGTGCGCTGCTAAGGAGACGAAGATCTGCTGTTGGTGGAGGAAGCGAGAAGAAGCAGAGTGATAAGTGCTCATTTGTCTATATTTTTCTCCCTTTCACTAAGTCATTTTGTTTATAGATCATTCCAATTTCCATGAGAATTAGTGCTTATTTGTGTTATTTTGCAAGGAGTATGAGTTGGAAAGCATTGGAAGCCAAGACGGCGATTTTCATGCATTTTGGATGCATTTGGAGTCAATGGGAGTCAGGGAGAAGCTATGAAGATGAGTGCAACACTTCCAAGGGAGCCTAAGATTTGTAATTGCAATGGTATTGGGCATTTGGGCAATTTTTGAACTTTTTAAATCTTTGCTTGGATGACTCATTGTGCATAATGTTGAGTAAATTACCTTTCCTTGCTTGAAGTTGTGATCGCTCCCTCTTTGTTGGTTTGTGGTTTGTTTTGGTGGAACTTGTAGCAACTCAACTTGTGATTGATGAGCCAAGGGGTTATATGATTGATCTATTCTCTTGCCAATAGCCTTGTTAACCACTTAATAATTGAATCAATTCTTGATCTAGTGTGTTGTGCATTGCTAGTGAAGGCTTATGTGAGATTCCGGTAATGGTTATTTTGCTAGAACTTGCCTCATTACTCTCCAAGTGAAGTCTAAGATTTGCATGTTTTGAAATGATTTAGGCCATTTTTGTTTAGCCCTTAGCCTTAAAGCCTACCTTGTTAATATGTGTTTATCCCTAGTTGTCCCCGTTGAGCCTTGTGTTTGTTGAAATAAGTGCTAAGCACTTAAACCCGTGATTTGTTTATTTTTCTTGTGTTAACCCTTGTCATTTTTCCCTTAACCTTTAGCCAAAAAGAAAAAAAAAATATCTCCCTTCCACCCTTGAGAGAATGTAGCACTTGTTCTTTTGCTTAGAATTGAAGAGATTTTTTTTGGAGCTTGTTTTGTTAGCAATCCTCTTGAGAATTTTGTCTAAGTGTGGGGGTATTGAGATCAAGTTGTTGGTTGATTTGAAAAAAAAAATGAAATAAGATTATGTTGAGAAAAATTGAGAAAAAAGTGTTGAAAAAGATGATGAAAAGAGAAAAATGAAAAGAAAAGAAAGAAGAATAAAAGTTTGAAGTTTATTTTGTAAGTTGTGCTCTACCCCACCATTTTAGAGGATGTTTTGTCCTTAAGTCTTGTTTGCTCCTTAGTTCATTCAAGTTATATCTCTTCTAACCTCAATTGTGAGCAAGTGTGAAGTTATCTCCTTTGTTTTATTCCTATACCCCTTCTTTCTTAGCCATTCACCCTTAGCCCCGTTACAAGCCAAATAAAAGTCCTACTTGATCTTAGCATGCAATCTTAGAGTTAAACTAGTGGGAGTATGAAGGGCAAGCCTATGGGATCTCATTAAAAGCCACGTTTTGCATAATCTCAACTTAGCATTTGTGCACACTAGATCCTCACACACTTTAATGGTTTTGGTGCTTGGTTATTGGCTTGGGAATGGAACTTGTGTGCAAAGCAAAGGTGATTCTTGAAACAAGTTGTGTTGTAGCAAGTTGGATTGTGGTTTGATAGGTTGTGCAAAGTGGGAGTATTGATCAATTTCATTGCAAGTATGGTGATTTATTTCTTGTCTTTGCTTGAGGACAAGCAAAGGTTTAAGTGTGGGGGAGTTGATAAGTGCACATTTGTCTATATTTTTCTCCCTTTCACAAAGTCATTTTGTTTATAGATCATTCCAATTTCCATGAGAATTAGTGCTTATTTGTGTTATTTTGCAAGAGTATGAGTTGGAAAGCATTGGAAGCCAAGACGGCGATTTTCATGCATTTTGGATGCATTTGGAGTCAATGAGAGTCAGGGAGAAGCTATGAAGATGAGTGCAACACTTCCAAGGGAGCCTAAGATTTGTAATTGCAATGGTATTGGGCATTTGGGCAAACTAAAACAAAAGAGAAGCAAAAGATCAAGGTGTTGAAATTTCTGCACGTCGACATCTTAGTAATTAGATCATATCTCAGCCTAGGAATGTCCAAATTATGTGATCTTTGGACCATTGGAAAGAAGACTTCAAGGGCTACAACTTTCCCCGAGATACAAATTTCGTAATTCTGAACGGAAAATGGTGAAAAACAGCCTAGAAGTCAAAGCAGCTGCACAGAGTTCGAAAATGCAATTTCTGGAGATGGGGAACACGGCCTGAGACACGGCCGTGTCCATGGGCGTTTGATTTATGCAGGATTACAGTGTAAAAAGGCAGTTTTTGAAGAGGGGGCAAATGGCCACTGACACGGCCGTTTTGGAGGCCGTTTGGGACCTGCTCTACTCACTATTTAAGCTCGTTTTGAGCATTTTGAACACGGCTTTGACCCATGGTTGAACCCTAAACACTCCCATTCACTCCCTTTCATATTTTTAGGTTAGATTAGGCTTAGATCTATGTATTTTAACATTTTTGGAGCTTGTAATCTTGGATTTGAAGCTTGGATTTCAAGATTCTTCCTCCCATTTCAATAGAGAAGTTTCTTTCCTTTATCTCTTTTCTTTTGCAAGATTTATATTTATTACTTGTGTTTTTGTATTCTTTATGCTATTTAATCATGAGTAGTTAGTTTATGGGCTTGAGTTAGGGTTGTATTATCTATTTGGATGCTTAAGTTGTGATTATTGTGAAAAAGGGGAAGAACCCCAACTTAGGGTTCTTGAGTTTGAGTTGGATTTTGATTTTATCTTTCAATGATTAGTTGCGCAATGATTGTTGTTTGTCTTTGGAAAGTCTTCCATCACAATGGGACTTGGATGGGAGACTTGAGCCAACCCAATCTCAAACCCATTTTCTCTTCTATGGAAATAGGGGTAGATTTGGGGCTTAAATAACTTTTGTACTGTTCTTCAAGAACTTAGGTTGATACACCATGGGAATGGGGCAATCTTTGTTCTAATCCTTGTGGAAACTTGGATTTATTAGTGCTAGCCTCTAGAACCTAGGTAAAATGTTCTTCCCCCAAACTTAAGTGTTAAAGCATCTAGATGGTAATTCCCCTAACTTGAGTCCTATTTCTTTATTTTGCACTTATCTATTGTTTATATGTGTTTGTTCTACCTTGTTATTGTTTGCTTAGCTTCTTGTTGATTTCCTTGTGCTAGTGCCTAGTTTTGTGATTACATATTGCGTGCCATAACCCTCAATCCTCAGCGGAACGATATTTCACACCCGTACACTCACCATCACTCATTTTTGCTACACATCACAGAGATTTGTGGAATTTGACGGCAAGCCATGGGAGATTTGTGTCTTCAGCGATTTCTGATCAGAGATTTGGAGCGGAACTGCTTTGGCAAGATTTGCAGCAGGAACCGCTTCATTGAATACAACAGACTTGCTGTGAGAGACTCAGTGGAAAATAAGAAGAAGAGAGCATAGAATAAGTTTGTTTTTGTAGTTAGCCTATATATATATAAAGGTATTTCCGATCACTAAAGGTGGTCGGAAAAAGAATATCAATTTAAAAAATTCTAATGGCGAAAAGGTTCCGACCACTTTTAGTTAGTGGTCGGAAATGTCGACCTTTTTTTTGGATCAATTCAACTTTTTGATAAAAAAATATTAAAAAAATATTACATTTTCCGACCATTTTTGTGAGTGGTTGGAATTTAAACATTTTTCAACAGTGTACGATCCTAACTATATAATATATATATATATATATATATATATATATATATATATATATATATATATATATATATATATATATATATGTTGCGTTATAAGAATGAACATCCTTTCATTTTGAAAACAAAAAATAAAAAAGAAAAAAAAAATTACTACGTATATATGTATAAGAAAACAATTAGTCAATAAAAATATAAAAAAATTCCTCTTATTAAAACTTATTTAAAGAGCAATATAAATGAATAAACTAACCTCTTGCTTAAGCTTGAAGTTATGAGTGAGCAGATCATTGATCATTTTACAATCAGAACAGATTATAGGGATTATGCTTTCCTTTAATTGGATATTCTCCATCACAAGCTTTTGATTCTCTATTAGAAGATCCATATACTCTTGTTTTTCATTCCACTCTAAAACTCAATTAATGAATTAAAATTGACCATCAAACTACATATTGTACATACCTTAGAGCTTCATTTAAAAAAAAAAAAAAATTTTGTGAAAAAAAAATCAAACATAATGAAACTAATTAGATATTTTGATTGTGATAAATTAAAGGTTCTTACACAATCGTTATACCATGGACCATTGGTCATGGCTGATACTGTAGTTGTAATGAAAGGGAACTGCAGTTGCGTGGAATAGAGGCTGTTTCATCCATCTGGAACTGCAGTTGTGTTGAACTGATACTACAGTTGGGTTGAACTGATGAACGGCCTCTGTTCCGCGCAACTGTAGTTCCCTTTCAACACAAAGCTATGCTCAACCCGAGTATCTTGCACAAAGCTATACTCCTACACCAACCAAGTGTCTTGCACAAAGCTACACTTAGTTTCCCCGAGTGTTTCATACAAAGCTACACTCCTACAATTTTTCACAAGAAATCAGAATATTTTATTTCTAAGACTTGATTTTATCTCGTGTTTAGCTCAATACTAGCACTTCTCAATAAGATATTTTATTATTGTTCCATGTCCGCTCTTAGTGTTCATCGTTCTTGTCTTCAAGTCTTCTTGGGTATTTAAAGCTAAATTAGTATTTTCCCGTTATACATCGTTAGAGCTTTGATTATCTTCAGATGATAATTGTCAACTTTGATGGCTTTGACATATGAATTTGAATATTCGCATATGATGATCTTCCAACGTCTTCTTTAATCACCGACAAGAATTTGTCTTGAAACTTGTAGCCACCTTTCCTTGACTTTAGTTCATCTACTATAATGCAAACAATTGACTTATTGTTCTCTTTTTGATAAGTCAAGTTGATCTGATCATCTCAGCCTAGTGATTCTTGCTTGAGCATAATTTAATTCCACCGAAAGTTGCTTTTGACTTTCTTCAATTTGATCTCAGCTCCAAGTAGCAAGAATTTTTGTATTCTTCAATTCAATTTATTCTTTAGGAGTCATCCTCTTGCCATATTTGGAAATAAATATTTCCTCCTTATAAATTTATCCTCATGCAATATGAAGTTGGTAGTTGACCTCCTTGAGAATATTCAGGCAAATAGATCATCCTATTTTCCTTCTCAATCACGCCGTATTTAGCCTCTCTTAAAAATAAATTAGTTAGCCTCCTCTTCATATAAATTAGTTGGCCTCTTCCGTAAAATAAATAATACGTTGACCTCTTCTTCAAATAGAGATGTAGGTCAGCCTCTTCTCTTCATGACACAAAGTTAGCCTTTTCTTCAAATGGTAAGTCAGCCTCTTCCTTCAATCAAATGGTAGGTTGGCCTCTTCTTCAATTGAATGCACACAGTCATTCTCTCTCTTAGAGTTAGCCTCCTTGACTTCAATTGATTGGTCATCCTCACCTTAATTCAATTAAGGTTAGCCACGCCATTTAGTTTCCAAGAGGTCATCCTCTACTCCAAATAGATAGCTTCAATTTGTGCTTGAGTTAGCCTCTCCTAGGCTTAGCCTCATCTTAAAATTAATTTGTGAGATAACCCGTTTCTTGTTGACTCCTTGTTTTGACTTTGATTTAATTGCAACATCTTCACTTCAAATTAATTCTACCAAGAGAACTAATTTATGAACTTTGAACCAGTGTTGTCACGTTCTTTTATTGCAAAGTGAAAGCAAATGATTTGCAAGTATAAATTAAATTTATACTCTTATAATTCCACATCGTTCTCGCAATTTTGACTTGGCTTGGACTTATCATAAAAAATAATTTACTAGACTCCAAATAAAATCGGGGGACTAAAGTTACATTTTTTGTTCATCAAAACAATACACTTTATTCCTAAAAATTTCCCCCTTTTTATAATACCGAAACATATACCCGAACATTTTGACTTAGTCTAATTAAACACTTTTTTTTTTCATTTTTCTCATTTTATTTTGACTAGCCAAGGTGACAAGTTTAACAAATATTTGGACCTACTTGCTTTATATTTAGACATGTACGAAATGTTGCAATTTTTGGGGTCCTGATTTCAATTTTTAATTTCTTCTTAATTTTCTTTTTTCTCGCTCAAATTGCATTTTACAAAATTAAACATTGTGTCTAAGATATTAAGCAATCAACAACAATATAATAGATAGGGTTATATTACATACCAAAATATTAAGTACCAAAATATCAAGCCATAATAGTAAAAGTACGTACATATACATACTAGATGTGCTACAAATTTTCAAATCAATAAGGGCCAAGCATATTATTAATTCTAGCTTTTAGACTTGTGAAATTACCTCTACAACTATCATGCAAGTAGTTCTCCTTAACTCTCCAATTCAAGTAGCAAGCAATAGCTTCATGTGGATCACCCATGGGAAACACTCCTAGTGTACCAAGTGGCACACTCCTTCAAATTCTTTCCTTCAGTAAGTGTTGCACCTTTTAGAACAAGATATTTGAAAATCCTTATCACCTTGTCTTCATCAATGCATACTGGAGTACCTGAAAAATCAATAACAAATCTGAAAGATGGTAGCTAGTACTCCTTCTTCCCCCTGTGCGAGTGCACTCGATCCATCAATAGCTTTAAAATGAGAGAGTGTTCTCTCTTCCCCTTTTTGGTAGCATCTAAAATCTTTGAAAACATAACCATGTGTCCCTTCTGTTGTGCACACACTCCCTTGACTAAGGATGAGTCAAGTCTTTGTTGGGCTTGCATCTCTTGCATCACCTTGAACATTCCTTGCATAGTGTTGGCCATAGAGTTGTGAGATCTTTGCGAAATGGCAATTTCTTCCTTCATTTCAATTTCTTCCTCGTGAGAAATATTTCTTCGATTGAATATGCTCCTCACATTTTCAATTTGGCTCATGAGGTGGAACAATTTTTGGTCTAGCTTCTGGTTGTATTGCACCGTGTCATTTTTGTGAGCTTGCACAAGTTCACTCATGGCCTTCTTATCCTTCTCAAGCGTGATCATCATCTTTGCTATAAAGCCATTTAATTCCTCCTTCATCACGGGATTGATCCTTGTAACTCTCTGTTCTATGCATGTAAGTTGATCAAATAATTTCATGAAATTGGTATACAATGTGTGATCAGTACTACTTATCGCTTCCTTGAATTCCTTTAGAACTTTGATGATCATTTCATTCGAATTTTCCTTTGCAAGATTCGAAATAGCTTGGTTTTGTTGAACACGCCCTTCAATGTTGACTGGGATGGGTCTAAGGGTAGATGTGTCTCCCTCATGTTCACTAGGTTATCCAACCTCCACATGTTGCTCCTCTATTTCTTCCACATCATCATGTATATTTGTGTCAAACTCTACATTCCCCCTTAGATTATTCTCGGCCTCAACCTCTTCATGTTGCCTAGCATTGCCTTGTGTAATTTCAACATCAACATGTGAGTCGGCCTCAACATTCTCAACATTAATTTCTCTCAAGTCAACCTCAACCTCAATTTGCTCATGATTTACCTCAACCTCATCAACTCTCTTATTGTCAGCCTGTCCATCAACATTTGAATCAACTTGATGAATTTCCGCAACATTAATCTCAACCTGCCGCATCCTATGAACATCAACCTCGGCCTCAACCTCAACTTCAACCATATTAGCATCAAAATGATTTCGATCACCATGCATGCTGCCCTCTCGATGAAAAGTTGACTCCCTTTCAAAACTCTCTCCACGAATGACTTGATCATTCATCAAAACTTCCATGAAATCACCACCAATATCATCAACGGTGTTGATTACTACCAATTCTCTTCTAGTCACAACTTCTTCCTCATTGGCTCTAACTTCAACTCGAGGGGTTCTTTTTCATTTCTTAATCGGTTAAATTTGTCTAATAGGTAATTTTCTTTCCGTGACATCCTCCGGTCCGGGCCTTTTAGCATTAATTCGAAACAAGAACTTGTTGGCAATTGGCTTTGGTTGACTCCTTTTCTCCTCAATACTTCACCAATCAATATTCCATACCCAAGTGTATCCTTAGACTTAACCATCTCAACAAATCTTTCGTACATAATGCCACTCCAATCCAGTTCAGTTTTAGTTTTCAAAAATGGCATATATAATACGAGAAATTCGAGAAGTTATCCTATCAAAACCACCACGCTTACACAAAACACATTTAGCAATTATTTCCAATAATTTTCCATACTCCCAAATCAAATCCTTACGCTTTCCAGACAATTTTGGTACAATCACATGAACATTCCTACGTGCCATACTCCAATAATCATTTGCATCAACCACAAAATCCTCAAATCTAGCATCATGCTCAGAAAATTCAAATAGATTTCTAAAATCATCCAAATCAATTCTCACGCGAACATCACCAACAATAGATTCAATATATATATGACACTTTGTTTGAAACATGCTCAAACAATTCTACAACTTTATTAACTAATATTCCTACATATTTGAATGTGCATACTTTTAAAATGCCACTTCTTTCCAATTCATTTAGAACATTTTGAGCAATTCTTGGGTTGATTGAGATGTCCAAGAAATCGGCTTGGTCAAGTAGGTTCCCGGAATTGATTTTCTCATTTGATGCTTCGGCTTGGGTGTCTTCGAGTAGAGATGTATTTGTTGAAGCCATATCTTGAGTCAATTTTGTGTGGGTAGTTTTTGAATGATGAAATTTGAGAGTGAATTTGGGGATACTTGGCTATGGAGGACGATGGGTGAGCGTAAGGTGGAAGGTGAAAGGCTTAAAAGTGAGCTTAATTGTGAGTGGAAACAATATAATGGCCTTTTATAGGTTGAAACTTGAAACTAAGGCATAAATTGTCTAAATTACCCTTAATGTAAATGTCTTTTATTTGATGGTCTTGAGGGTCAATTTTGTCAAGGCTTGGTAAAACTTAATTTGCTCAAATTGCCCAAATGAATTTGAATTCGGTGCGTGCAAATTGGATATGCTAATTAGATCATGTAAGTCAACTGAATAGATGCAATAAATATGTCAGAGTTTTTTATCTAGTAAAAAGGATTACAAAATTCACCACAAGAAGTTATCAAATTCGAATGCATGCAATTGATACACGTAAACCTATTTCACATGAGTCATGCATAAGCAAGTAGGATGACTTTAAATGCAATGCAATTTTGTCTAAATTCAAATGACAAGAATATGACACGTAAAATGCATTAATTTAATAATATTATAAGCATACGCATCAATTAAGGTTCATGCTATACACATACATACATAAGAATAAATTATCCCAGGCAATTAAACATATAATTATAACATTCAATCACAAAAATTAAAACACATATAAAACATATAATCTCAATTAATTAAAATAATTAATGAGCTTATGAGATAGAGAATTTGATATGATCTTTAAATCTTTCTTTTCGATGTGATCTCGAATAAAATGATATGATGTCTCAATTGTTGCAATTGCACTAGTATTATCACAGAAAATACTAACGTCATCGCAATTAATCCCGTAATCCTTTAATTGTTGCTTTATCCATAATATTTGTGCACAACAACTCCCTGCTGCAATATATTCTGCTTTGGTTGTGCTTGTAGCAATGGAGTTTTGTTTCTTACTGAACTAATAGAATAATCTTCCCCCTAAGAACTGGCACGTTCCCGAGGTACTTTTTCTGTCAATTTGGTATCCTGCAAAATCTACATCTGAAAATCCGGTTAGTTCAAGATTACCTTCATTGGGATACCATAACCTCACATTGATAATTCTTTTGAGATAACAGATAATTTTCTTGTTTGCTTGAAAATTACTTTCTTTTGGCTGTGATTGGAATCTAGCACATACACCCACTGAGTATGATATATTATGTCTACTCGTTGTGAGGTATAGTAGAGATTCAATCATTCCTCGATATTTTGTTTGGTTAACATCTTTGCCTTCTTCATCCTTGTCCAGTCTAAGTGTAATGCTCATTGGAATTTTGACTGTGCAATCTAAGTGCAATCTTTGCCTCCTTCATCCTTATTACAATTAACATATTATGTAGCTACATTTAATATATTATATACCTGCAATTAATATATTGTATGTGTACTTGCAATTAATAAATTATGTATTTATTAGTTATTGCAACTATTACAAATAACATATTATGTATCTGCAATTAATAAATTATGTGCATGCAGTTAATATATTATATATATTCAATATATTTATACATACATAATCTGTTAACTGAAAATATATAATATGTTAACAACTTATACATAATCGTAATATAGTTTTGGACTAGGATCCATAATGCAAGGTAGATTCTAGTCTTTGGTATAATTTGTCAATTGCCATACCATGGATAAAAGTTTACCTTGCATAGTGTACTCTAATTCAAAATTTATGTCTTTGTAATTAACATATTATGTGTCTTTAGTTAATAAATTATGTACATATAAATAAATCGAAGCCACATAATATGTTAACTACATTCACATAATATGTTAACTACATATACATAATATGCGGTTAACATATTATGTGTCTTAAATTTATTTATAGAAACATAATATATAAACACATTTTAATTACATACACATAATTAAAATATCATTTTAAATCAGAATCCACGGGTGAACTTTAGTCCAGGATATAATTTGTCAAAATTTGCGACTAAAAACATATCAAAAATATTCATAAGGATTTCCGATTTCCCATCATCTTGATACTCCGGGCCCAAACAATATTTGTACTTCGGCCTATATACCATTGATCAATTCGGCAAAATGCAATGTAATTTCGGCGCACTGAATCCAACTAATACAATTTGGCCCAATTACTTAACAGGTTTAATTTACGAAATGAATTTTTTGAGAAATAAAAACTTTACAGGCACACTCCAGTGAAAATCACTCTGCAAAAAAGAATTATGAATCAATTAGAGTCGTCAATCTCAAAGATTTTAATAAATCTAAAAAAATTAGACAGAAAAAAAGTAAACAGATATTTGTTTGTAAATAACTCAAACTTTAAAGTTCAACTAGTTGAGAACGTGTGATCTAATATATCTGGACTATTAAAAATAAAGGATGCATAGTTGTGATTAAACCAACAAAACGGTTTTAAAACAATAAATCTTAGCCATAAGATATATATATATATATATATATATATATATATATATATATATATATATATATATATAAAGAGAGAGACCAATAATATATAAAAAAATAGTATATAAAAAATAGACCAATAGTGTTTAAAAAACACACAACAATGTATGCATAAATGCGCCACAAAACGCACCGCTCACCCAAAAAAATGCATCATACCTCCCCACACCTAATGATACATTTCCGAACACTGCGTAGTTCTTTTATACATACCTAATGGTGCAGTTTGTGGTGATGCACATCTAGTTGTATTTTTTTTGTGCATTGGTGCATTTTTGTTGTGCGCTTCCTGACAATATTGGTGCATTTACTTAACTATTGGTGCGTTCACATTGACCACACGTTAGAGCCGCATTGGAACTAAGGTATATATATATATATATATATATATATATATATATATATATATATATATATATATATATGAAGGTTAGTTTGTCTTGCTAGAATAAAATTCCTCAAGCTATTTCCTTAGCTTGACGAACCACACATTGGAATATATGGGATAGCTCAAGTGGCAATTGAGCTCTCTTTGTAGGAAGAATTATGGGAGAACCCGAATTCGATTCCCACAAGTGATGATTCCTCTTGGGCCAGCTCCTGAGCCTCCCGCGTGGAAGACTTGGTGAATTTATCAGTAAAAATATTTTTTTTATTTTTAGTTTCATATTTTAAATATAACTATTTAAAAAAGAAGATGAAAAATTATTTAAAAGAAAAATTGTTGAATTTGAACTATTTGACAAATAGAAATCATCATTTACAAAAAAAAATAATAATAATAATAATAAAAAAAAATAAAAAATAAAATCAAAAGACGGTCTGAATCGCTGATTCTGATTTGCCATAATTTTGTAGAGCCGGAAACCACTAATTCGGGGCCTAAACCGAATAGTTGTCACCTGTATTTCATATTCGAGTAAATACCAATTTTGGTCCATCGAGTATTAGCAAAATGACAGTTTTGGTCCATGTTTAATTTTTACCAATTTCCATCCACGAATATTGTTTTAGTATTAATTTCATCCACAACTATTGTTTTAGTGCCAAAATTCATCGCGTTCGTCACAAAAAAAAATAATCTAAATTTTTAAGGGTTTTTCATCATTTTCAACTTAATATCCTAATGTGTGCATGAGTAAATGGATTTAAGCCCTAAGATTGATCACAATTCGCAGTTTTCATTGTCATATTACCTTAATTAAGGAGGAGAACTGTGAATTGTGATCGATCTTAGGACTTAAATCCTTTTATTCATGCTCAAATTGAGATCTTAATTTGGAAAGAACGAAAATAGTTTAAAATTTTAAATTTCAGCATGTTTTTAAACGGATGGGTGATCGGCGTGATGAATTTAATTTGGCACTAAAATAATAGTTGTGGATGAAAATTAGTACTAAACCAATAGTCGTGGATGAAATTTGTAGAAATTAAACATATGAACCAAAATTGTCATTTTACTAATACTTGTGGGACTAAAATTGGTATTACTCTTCATATTCTATTCTTATTGAAATTCTATTTGATTCAATTTACTATTATCTAAACCAAACGCCACATAAAAAAATTAAAAAAAAAAACATCATTCATAATAATAAAATTAAGACTTATCATATGGTGAAATAGATCTCTGAGAATATTATTTCATTCTTAGTGTTTTTCATAAACCAAGCGTGAAATTTCACGCCGATCTCTTAAAGAAGTATGATGACTTCAATTTACTTGTTATTGATGAAAGAAATTAAGATTGGGGTATGACCCGTGCATCAAGAAACTACTATATTATAAATTTTTAAAATTTATTACAGAAACAAGCTAGATTAAGCTAATGATAAACAACATGTTCAGCAAACGGTTAATTACAATCGCCAGATAAATTAAATATTTTTTTAATCTAATTTATGTTTACAATTTCTTTTAATATTATGACAAAATATATTACTAATGAAAATTTTATTATTATTCAAATTTGATTATAACAACTAAATTAATTTAAAACTTTACCGCATGCACTGGCAAAATTATGTGCGAAGAGTTCGATCGAGCAAGTGGATAAAAATCATACTCCCAACCAGTGAAATACAAGAATCAAGTTTGACCCACTTGGTCACCCCTTTCAAGAATAGAACAAGAAGACCATGTACACACAGAAAGTTCAACTGAAATACGTTAACAAGAATCGTACTTTTGACCATCCAGGTACAAGAATCATGTTTTATCCACTTGGATATTTGATTACTGCTTCTGGGCCTAGACACCTATTTTAATTAAATTGCTTTCTCATTTTATTTTATTATAATAATAATTTTGGTTGATAAAAATTAAACAACTTTAGTTGAAGTGTTTGAGCTGTAGCTTGGATGTCCATGTGCTAAGGTCATTTTCATTTTATAAGAGCCAATATAATCTTAACGTGGAAGTTTGACATCTTTATTGTTTCACACACTTTCTCTATTTGAATTATTATACTAGACGCTAATATATTATATTACATTTCTTTTCTTTTTTTAACTTCTAACTTGTCGGATTAATTCTAAACTTACATGATGACTTCCTCTAGAATCACTGCAGAGGTAAATCACAAGTCACGCTTAATCAGCTCACCCGGTCAAATCTTCATGTGCGCATAAAAGATCCAATCGAGATCTTCCAACATCCTTTGACCTTTTTTCTTATACATGCTTCTAGTGATATTCAAACTCCCACATTGTACCTCTAGTCATTTCTTTATTATATAACAATCCTTCACATAATCTGATATCATTTGTGCATTATGCTCAATCTTATTTGGCAAGCTGGGGCGCTTTCAGAGGCGCAATACCTCATGTACAGCCAAGCAATATTGAGACAATGACCAAGTTGGTTGATATTAGGTTTGTTTTCAACAAATAGGCATTCTTTGTAATAATTTAATTTATATTTTTATTTGTATAACATAAAAAGTAAATGTGTATATATGTACAAGAGTCGAAAGACATTTGTCAATTGGTTAAAGGTTAGCGATAGGCATTTGTTGTTTGCGAGCAAAAAATGTCTTGAAGATGTTTTATATGAATAAGTATCATTTACTTATCACACTAACGGTAGTCCAATAATCTCTTGAAGTAGATAAGGGACTATTTAGACTCGAAGATGATAATAAGGATATTTTGGAACTGGAAGTCCATTATCGTTGTTATTGGAGTACTATTATGGAACTAGAAGTTCCATAGTTACATCAGGTCTGATATTGAATTTGCGATGAAATTGCTAGCAACGTTTAGTGCTTCCTCTACAATGAAATATTGAAATGATGCTTAACATATCCTCTAGCATCTTCGAGGTATAAAGATTATGATATTTATGTGAGAAACCAATACGTGGTTTTGGCGGGCTACTTGGGTACTGGCTCTTTTATTTTGATCCCCATGATGCCAAGTCCCAAACTGGTTATGCTATATTTTTACCCCCAATGTCCCAGGTGGACAAATGAAGATTGTGTTGCCCAAGCAAGTAATAGGTTTGTTAATGAGAACCTTACAAAAGATATTGCACCTAAGTTTTAATATCCACATGAACTCCAGAAGATTGGTAAAATTCTTGTTGAGAAAGTTCGCCTCCGTGAACAATCTGGCAGATATGTTCACCAAGTCTCTGCCTGCATTATAAAATTGCGATGCGCAGGCTTAGAAGATTGTTATCTTCAGGGGGAGCGACAACCTCTAGCTACACTAGAATAGAAAGTCTAGAAGACTTTAGAAATCCTAAAGATTATGCTCTGAAAGCATATAGTTGTACTCTTTTTCCTTACCTAAGTTTTTCCCACTGGGTTTTCTTAGACTGAGGTTTTTAACGAGGCATGAGTATGGTAAAATAATGGCCAAGGGGGAGTGTTATAAATATATATATTGATGGCCATTATATTTAGACCTTTCATTTGCCCTTTATCTAACTCCTTCATTATGTTGAGAAAATGGAGGGTTGTATTATTGTGTATATATACATCTTGATAGATTAATAAGATGGGGCTTTTGAGCTTTTGTGATCTTGTGTCCTTGTTCTTCTTCTTCTCCTTTGCCTTATCTACACTACATTATCATATACATAATCCTAAGCAATTACCGGGCAATCACCACGCGAGAACTGAGCTAATTGAGAAGCCAAATTACAACAAAAATCACTCTGCAAAAAAGAATTATGAATCAATTAGAGTCGTCAATCTCAAAGATTTTAATAAATCTAAAAAAATTAGACAGAAAAAAAGTAAACAGATATTTGTTTGTAAATAACTCAAACTTTAAAGTTCAACTAGTTGAGAACGTGTGATCTAATATATATGGACTATTAAAAATAAACGTGTGATCTAATATATATGGACTATTAAAAATAAAGGATGCATAGTTGTGATTAAACCAACAAAACGGTTTTAAAACAATAAATCTTAGCCATAAGATATATATATATATATATATATATATATATATAAAGAGAGAGACCAATAATATATATAAAAAAAATAGTATATAAAAAATAGACCAATAGTGTTTAAAAAACACACAACAATGTATGCATAAATGCGCCACAAAACGCACCGCTCACCCAAAAAAATGCATCATACCTCCCCACACCTAATGATACATTTCCGAACACTGCGTAGTTCTTTTATACATACCTAATGGTGCAGTTTGTGGTGATGCACATCTAGTTGTATTTTTTTTGTGCATTGGTGCATTTTTGTTGTGCGCTTCCTGACAATATTGGTGCATTTACTTAACTATTGGTGCGTTCACATTGACCACACGTTAGAGCCGCATTGGAACTAAGGTATATATATATATATATATATATATATATATATATATATATATATATATATATATATATATGAAAGGTTAGTTTGTCTTGCTAGAATAAAATTCCTCAAGCTATTTCCTTAGCTTGACGAACCACACATTGGAATATATGGGATAGCTCAAGTGGCAATTGAGCTCTCTTTGTAGGAAGAATTATGGGAGAACCCGAATTCGATTCCCACAAGTGATGATTCCTCTTGGGCCAGCTCCTGAGCCTCCCGCGTGGAAGACTTGGTGAATTTATCAGTAAAAATATTTTTTTTATTTTTAGTTTTCATATTTTAAATATAACTATTTAAAAAAGAAGATGAAAAATTATTTAAAAGAAAAATTGTTGAATTTGAACTATTTGACAAATAGAAATCATCATTTACAAAAAAAAAAAATAATAATAATAATAATAAAAAAAAATAAAAAATAAAATCAAAAGACGGTCTGAATCGCTGATTCTGATTTGCCATAATTTTGTAGAGCCGGAAACCACTAATTCGGGGCCTAAACCGAATAGTTGTCACCTGTATTTCATATTCGAGTAAATACCAATTTTGGTCCATCGAGTATTAGCAAAATGACAGTTTTGGTCCATGTTTAATTTTTACCAATTTCCATCCACGAATATTGTTTTAGTATTAATTTTCATCCACAACTATTGTTTTAGTGCCAAAATTCATCGCGTTCGTCACCCATCCGTTTAAAAAGTGCCGTAATCTAAATTTTTAAGGGTTTTTCATCATTTTCAACTTAATATCCTAATGTGTGCATGAGTAAATGGATTTAAGCCCTAAGATTGATCACAATTCGCAGTTTTCATTGTCATATTACCTTAATTAAGGAGGAGAACTGTGAATTGTGATCGATCTTAGGACTTAAATCCTTTTATTCATGCTCAAATTGAGATCTTAATTTGGAAAGAACGAAAATAGTTTAAAATTTTAAATTTCAGCATGTTTTTAAACGGATGGGTGATCGGCGTGATGAATTTAATTTGGCACTAAAATAATAGTTGTGGATGAAAATTAGTACTAAACCAATAGTCGTGGATGAAAATTGGTAGAAATTAAACATATGAACCAAAATTGTCATTTTACTAATACTTGTGGGACTAAAATTGGTATTACTCTTCATATTCTATTCTTATTGAAATTCTATTTGATTCAATTTTACTATTATCTAAACCAAACGCCACATAAAAAAATTAAAAAAAAAAAACATCATTCATAATAATAAAATTAAGACTTATCATATGGTGAAATAGATCTCTGAGAATATTATTTCATTCTTAGTGTTTTTCATAAACCAAGCGTGAAATTTCACGCCGATCTCTTAAAGAAGTATGATGACTTCAATTTACTTGTTATTGATGAAAGAAATTAAGATTGGGGTATGACCCGTGCATCAAGAAACTACTATATTATAAATTTTTAAAATTTATTACAGAAACAAGCTAGATTAAGCTAATGATAAACAACATGTTCAGCAAACGGTTAATTACAATCGCCAGATAAATTAAAATATTTTTTTAATCTAATTTATGTTTACAATTTCTTTTAATATTATGACAAAATATATTACTAATGAAAATTTTTATATTATTCAAATTTGATTATAACAACTAAATTAATTTAAAACTTTACCGCATGCACTGGCAAAATTATGTGCGAAGAGTTCGATCGAGCAAGTGGATAAAAATCATACTCCCAACCAGTGAAATACAAGAATCAAGTTTGACCCACTTGGTCACCCCTTTCAAGAATAGAACAAGAAGACCATGTACACACAGAAAGTTCAACTGAAATACGTTAACAAGAATCGTACTTTTGACCATCCAGGTACAAGAATCATGTTTTATCCACTTGGATATTTGATTACTGCTTCTGGGCCTAGACACCTATTTTAATTAAATTGCTTTCTCATTTTATTTTATTATAATAATAAATTTTGGTTGATAAAAATTAAACAACTTTAGTTGAAGTGTTTGAGCTGTAGCTTGGATGTCCATGTGCTAAGGTCATTTTCATTTTATAAGAGCCAATATAATCTTAACGTGGAAGTTTGACATCTTTATTGTTTCACACACTTTCTCTATTTGAATTATTATACTAGACGCTAATATATTATATTACATTTCTTTTCTTTTTTTAAACTTCTAACTTGTCGGATTAATTCTAAACTTACATGATGACTTCCTCTAGAATCACTGCAGAGGTAAATCACAAGTCACGCTTAATCAGCTCACCCGGTCAAATCTTCATGTGCGCATAAAAGATCCAATCGAGATCTTCCAACATCCTTTGACCTTTTTTCTTATACATGCTTCTAGTGATATTCAAACTCCCACATTGTACCTCTAGTCATTTCTTTATTATATAACAATCCTTCACATAATCTGATATCATTTGTGCATTATGCTCAATCTTATTTGGCAAGCTGGGGCGCTTTCAGAGGCGCAATACCTCATGTACAGCCAAGCAATATTGAGACAATGACCAAGTTGGTTGATATTAGGTTTGTTTTCAACAAATAGGCATTCTTTGTAATAATTTAATTTATATTTTTATTTGTATAACATAAAAAGTAAATGTGTATATATGTACAAGAGTCGAAAGACATTTGTCAATTGGTTAAAGGTTAGCGATAGGCATTTGTTGTTTGCGAGCTTGAAGTATAGAGTCTTTCATTCTGTTATCCAAACACAGAAGTGACTTTTACGGAGATAAAATAACATCTTGGCTACTAATAACTATAATTTTTTTTTTCCATAATAAATAGTGTTTAATTCTGGCAGCATTTGACAAATGCCATTGATAATTGAGCCATGGTGGTACGTTGTTGGGCGGAGGCTTGGAGGACAGAGTTCAACATCTTTCCATCAAAACGTGGCGATAATTATATTGTTATGTAATTATAAGAAAATAAAATTGTGATTTTGTTACTAGCTATAATTTTTGACATAGTAATAAGTTGAGCGCTTGATCCTAAATCTCATTAAAATTAAATCGCATTGTGTAGTTGATGGTTGGGGCGTATTAAGGAATAATATTTGTATACCTTTTGTTATATTGATTTAGTCTAAGTAATTATACTTTCTCTCCTAGAATTAGTCCAGTACTGTTACTAGCATCTCCCTATTTATACCATGTATTCTTCTGTGAGTTATTAATATAAAATACACTTTGTCTTCTCTGCTCATAGTAATGCGAAGTGTACTGTGTTATCTTTATCAATAGTAATATTTCTAATCCTTTAATCAAGCTTCTTAGTCCTATTAGTAATTAATTAAAAAATTTGTCGTAACTAGAACTATAATTAAAGATATTTATAATTAATGAGATGCATTATTTATTGATGTTTGGTTGTTCTATTATAAAATTGTATGTTATGTATATAGAGTTCTTGTTACAGTAGCTCATAAAATACGTATGAAATGTATGAAGATTTCATCAAAGTTTAGATTGCAGAGTGGAGATGGATTGAGTAGTTTAAGGTTTATGTGATCCAGACAGGCAGGCATGCATCTTTGACCTCATCGTCTCAGTTGACTAAGCCAAACATTCTTGTTATTTGAGCTGATGATATTTATTTATTTGTTTGTTTATTTTATTAAGCTGTAAGCCCACATGACAGAGACATATCTTAATTAATTAATCTCCTATATCAATAGCTCCATGAGGTATGTCGGATGGGGGATAATAGACCATCTGCCCTTTCCTCTGCCCATAAGCCCCTCAACCAAATAAATAAATTATTATTGGGTTCAGTTTTTTTATTGGACATATAGTGAGAAGTACAAAATTTTGATAAATTCACGCAATAAATGAAAATGAAATATAACTGAAAATGGTTTAGACGTGTTGGTTGAGTCTAAGGTTTTTTTTTTTTTTTTTTTTTTTTTTTTTTTTTTTAAATCTCGTCGAGAATTTATGTTTGTTTTTATTTTTTTATAACAAGGAAACTCGTAATCACTATCCGACATTGTGTATTGGGTGTATTGGGTAAATCATACTATATGGCACTAGCTAAAAAATGATCACAGTGAGTCAGTTTAGATTGTCTATAATTGATCGGTTCAAATCAAGAAGGTCAATAAATCACTCCCACTGGAAATCGAACTTAGAACATTGTGAGTATCAAACCAATAGTCCGAACAATTCGGCTGAAGTTGCCCCGAATTGCTTTTTTATTTTTTTTTTTAATTTTTTAATTTTTTTATTTTTATTTTAGAGTAAGTTAATGTGATGAATATTTTTTAATCTAAGCTCATTATTATTCATGAGTTATTTAGTTGTTGCTTTCAAAGTTAATTTAATTAGTTGTTATATTTGGGTGACGAGAAAAACATACTTGTATTCACTATCATATATATTTAATCAACTCAACTCATATTCACTATCATAATTTGTTGACCGAAAGCCGGTAAAGGCAAAGTCTAGCATCTGGTGGCTGGAGGATTGTTGGGCAAAGGCCGATAAAGGTCAAGTTCAACACCCAGTGTCTCGAAAATGTGATAGCGGTTTATAAGGAAATAAAATTGCGTCATCACTACTAATTATAACTTTTGGCATAAGTTGTAATTAAACGTTTGATCCTAACAAGTGATATCAAAGTCATGTCACGAGTTTAAGTCCCTGATTCTAACATAATTATTATATATAGATTATTTATTAGATCATAGTGAAATTAACCAATTTCAATGGTTTTTTTTTTTTTTTTAAATGATCAAGAATGAAGAGATTTTAATCAAGATTTGATAAATGTAGTGACTCTGACCTAAAGATCTTGAAGAAAAAAATTTAGTTTTTTTGGTCCGAATCCATATTTTAATCAATCATTGATAAATGTAATAAGTCTAAACTAATTAAAGAAATTGAAGAAAAGTATTTTTTTTTTTTTAAATATTTTGGGTTATGGGTTGGATCGAGTCAAAATTTTTATTGTTTGGCCTAGCCGGATCAAACTCATATTTTAATCAAATTAGCTCAATCCAATTTAAATAATAAATAGACATATGGTGAGTCAACCCGCCCATTTGGCACCACTCAAATGGAGAAAAAGAGAGAGAGAATTGAATGTGATATCAAAATCTAAAAAATCTCCCAAATAAAAAAAGTCGGAGTCGACATTTGCACGAAAATGATTATTTTTTCTTTGATCGAAATGAGTAATTTTTGTTAACAGCTAAATATTGAAATATTTAGAAAAGGACTTCTAGAAGTTATTTTCAAAAGGACCCTAAGTTAATGTGATGTATATCTTTTAATCTTAGCTCATTATTTATGAGTAACTTAGTTGCCATTTTCAAAATTTTCTTTTGAATCACTCATGATTATACCATTACCATTTTGTAGTTAATTTAATTAGTTGTTATATATATTTGGGTAAATAGAGAAACCCATATTCATTATTATATGGATTATTTATTAGCTCATAGTGGAGTTAACCAATGTCAATGAAAATCAATTGTTTTTTTTTTTTTTGTAATTTTTAAAATGATCAAGAATGAAGAGATTTTAATTTAAAAAAAATCATTTTTTAAGACATAGTATATATATATATATATATATATATATATATCGCGAATTGTTGTAATTATTGTATGTATGGATACTAGGAACATAAAAGAAGACCCAAGTACAAAAAGTTTAGTAGCCACGGCAACTTAGTAACACTTAGAAATTAAAAAAAATGTACAATTAAAAGAAAATACTAAGAAAGAAAGAAATTAAAGAAAAATGGAGAAAGAAAAGACCTAATTAATTAAGGAAGAGACTGAGTATAGATGTAGTCTTCATTCTCAAAAACATATCTTTTTTCAGATCCTGCATTTCCTTCTTTGTCCTCAACCTCATCTCTTCCTTTCCCACTTTGAGCCTTAGCCTGCATCTGCATGCATCAAAACTTCTTTATGATTCGGTAACCCAGGCCACCTAAGATCACTAAGAATACAAATTTGTAATTACAAAATTAGGTAGTTTGAATCCTAGCCTTCTTGATTTGAACCAGTCTATGGACAACCTAAGCTAGTTTACCTCCTTGTGGTTGTGGTCCTTTACCGACTAGAATCACAAGGCGCAAGATTTACACAAATGCACACCCTCACATAATAGGGGGTTTTCCTCGTCACCCCAAAAAAACTTCTCTATAATTAAGTTTCCATTGACTAAGGTCATAAAGGGCAAGATTTACTCAAATAATGCACACCCGGGACTGCAGCCTGTGGGTTTCCCTCGTCACATTATAATTAAGTTTCCATGATTCCACAAGATCTCGAATTCAAACCATAGTTTTAAATGAACCAATGAGATCATATTTGGAAAGAAAATTAATTAATTTAAGAAGCTAAAAATATAAATGTATATAATTACCACATACATGTAATGAATTCTGAGAAGAATCTACATCCACACCCAACTGTTTGTTTGCAGCATCGTCGGTGCCTTGAGCAGCAAGAAACAGCTGCAAGAAAATAGCAAGTAGGAGAAGAAGAAGAACAGTGCAACGACCTGAAAATCTCATTATGTATGTGTCAGTGTGTGTGTGTGTGAATGAAGAAGCCAATACAATGCAAATCTAGTCTAGCTTATAAAGAGCAGCTATAGTACAGTAGCACTCAAGAGAACCATATATTTGTGATGAACTGATGATGTGGCCAATGTGGGCCAGTGAAGCAAATTTCTTTAACGCATATATATATATATATATATATATATATGCTAATATATTTAATGCAAAAAGATATATATAGGCTAATATTCAAGTACATCCACATATTTCTATGAGATATTCGTAAATATACATAAGCTATTAGACAAATGCATACGGGATACATTCTATGCATTCATGTTGGGCGAATTGCACACAATCTAGTATGTATGCATTTGTGAAGTATGAAGTGTTTTACGGGCCGGGACTCACGGGAAGATGTAGTCCCATTTGATTATATATATATATATATATATGGGCAAGATCAAATAAGAACATAGTTATTTAAGATTGATCTCAACCATCCATAAGCTTAATTAGAGTTCATCAACGGTGGAGAGTTTTAAAAAAACACAGGTATTATAATTATTGAAAATTTTTAATAGCGGTGAAATTTTAGTAATAGTAAGATCTTAATCTTTGATATATATAGTGGGAGATGTTCTTGTTGAGCATATAATATATAAACATAAATGTGCACTTCAACTATCAGGTTAGACTTTTAGTTGGATGGAGCACATGATTCAATTTGATATCAGAACCATGCAAAAGGTCATGGGTTTGAATATCCGCGCCACCCAAAAAACCAAAAAAAAAAAAAAAAACTATGGTCAAAAGGTCATGGGTTTGAATCTCCGCGCCACCCAAAAAACCCACACGTGAGGGGGCGTGTTGAGCATTATTCAAATATCCACCACATAGTGTTCGAAAACTCACAATTATGAGAGTTATGTGGGTGTTTTTGTGTATATTCATTGTTGTACATTTCCTATAAAATAGTAGTGTATTTTGTTAACACTAGTGGTGTATTCCTATAAAATAGTGGTGTATTTTGTTAACACTAGTGGTGTATACCGCAGCAATTGCACGAGAAGGCGCGCTCACATTTGAGTAGATTTCTATATATATTTAATTGGTGAAGGTGTTGTTGAGTTTTGAAATGGCTCTTGAGGTGTCTGCTGATTCCACAACATGTAGCTCAATGATCAAGAAGATGGGTTGGCTTCTCTGATGTTTTCCCAGTATTATATTTTGTGTGTGTTTGCGGGCTTCGTCTGGAACACAAAAACAAAGGTTTCATCGAGATTCGCATGCATGGCAGTAACACTTACAATGGATCATATCATACTAATTTTACAGTAGATACTATACGCACAAAATTAAATGAATATTTGAATGCCGGCATACACCATACCTTACGCCCACAATAATTTTAGTCGGGAGACACTAAGTAAAGCACAATCTCAATAAAAGTGACCTATTGATCTTCTTAATTTAAACTGATGAGTTATTAAGGGCAGATACGAGGAGACAATGGGGCTAGGCCCCCTCCCCGTCAACCCACCCTAGCCCGACCTATTATATATATAGCTCAGTTGGTAATTAGTATATGTATGTATTCTACAAAGGGCGCAGAAGATCAAACTTTACTAACTATAAAATTTTCTACAATCATAAATATATTTTTATCTTTTCTTAATACAAATTAAATATATGTTTATATTTAATTTTATCTATATCTAATACATTATCTTCTCATTATAATTAAAATTGTAATTTGTGAAAAGTTATTCATAATTCTAATTCTATATTAATTGTGAAATTTAGGTTGTTACGTTTGTTATATATATTAATTATTTGATACTAAATATGTTTTTTAATTTAATTATGGAAAATATTTTAAAAGAAAAATTACTTTTTTATGATCTTTCTAGTCTATGTAATAATTTAGAACTTATAAGTTTCAAATAGAGCAAATTGTCATTTTGATCCATTGACTATAAGGGTCCTGTTAATTTTAGTCCACGACTTTCAAAATTGTTAATTGCATATCATGACTATTCAATTTTTATCAATTTTGGTCACTCCGGCCAAACTGCCGGCCAAATGTCGCCGGAAAATCCTAAACCCTAAAATAATGAGGGTATTTTAGTCATTTCACACATCTTCTTCTTCTCCGGCGAGCTACCCTATTTTCTTGCACTTTTCCGGCGACAGGGAAGGACTTGGAAAGCTCGGCGAACGGCGAAGGACTTGGAAAGCTCGACGAAAATACAGGGGTTGACGAAACTGATGATGCTCCAAAAGCAGGAGCTGATGTCCCAAACGGTGATACTGTAGAGGGCACTGTATCTGAATTAGATGAAGATCTAGAGGATCTAGAGGCTAAACCTGTACCAAACAAATTTGATGAGCCTGAGGAAGACCCAAAAAGTGTAGAAGCTCCAAAAGAAGTTGTTGCTCCAAATATTGGGGAACTAACGAAGGTTGTGGTCTGGAGGGAAGAAGTAGATCCAAATAAATTTGTTGAATACCCAGAACCCAAAGAAGCTCCAAATGCATTTGAAGTGGTAAACTCGCCATATCCAAATGGTAAAGTAGAACCGAGCTTTCCAAGTCCTTCGCTGTCGCTGGAAAAGTGCAAGAAAATAGGGTAGCTCGCCGGAGAAGAAGAAGAGGTGTAAAATGACTAAAATATCCTCATTATTTTAGGGTTTAGGATTTTCCGGCGACATTTGGCCGGCAATTTGGCCGAAGTGACCAAAATTGATAAAAATTGAATAGTCATGGTATGCAATTAACAGTTTTGAAAGTCGTGGACTGCAATTAACAGTTTTGAAAGTCGTGGACTGCAATTAATAGGACTCCTATAGTCAGTGGACCAAAATGGCAATTTGCTCTTTCAAATATTTCATGCTATTTAAATTTGTCTATAAATATACTTAGAGTTGATCGAATTAAAATAAAAAATAATTTATAAATATCATATTAATGTAGAGATGATATACAATTTATATCAAATTTATCCATAAATATTTTTATTTTTTGCCCCCATGCTGTGATACCCCATAATAAATTATTCCAGAATTACCCTCAATGTATATATATGTATATATATCTACATGTATGTGTATATACATACATGTATATATATATGTGGTGTGTTTCTTAATATTGAGTGCTGTGTGACCGCACGGCCGCACGGGAGAGCATGACCGCATTTGAACAAATATATATATACATATATATATATACATATATATATATATATATACATATATATATATATATATATACATATATATATACATACATATATATATACATACATATATATATATATGATGGAGATATTGGAAACGGTCCAATAAGAATAGAGACCCGGGGTCCGGAAGTGCATAACTCGAGTAGCCGAAGAGGAGTCTCGAACCCGGGGCCCATCTCTGGGCCCAAAATGATGGGCCTTGACTTAGTCTCACGGGCCCATTACATGGGCCTCGACTTAGTCTTGTGGCCTACCATTACTTTAGGGGAGTTTGTTAGCACATGTCTATAGTATAAATACTGTACTGTATTGCCATTACAGGGATATCTAATGGGTCCTAAGCATTCTTGTATGGTCATTACACATGCATTATCTTGTAATTGCTCTATCTGTTAGCCAATACATAGTTACCTCCGAGGTATACCTTGATCTCATACTTGTCATACCCCTTTATTTAATTGGGTTTTGTAATTCGGACCACCCAGGTTATTAAAATCCATCAATGGTGCTCTCGTTGAGAGCTGATTAAACACTCAAGTTTAATTCGCTCTCCCTCTCATATTTCTCACAACAACAAAATATACTCTGTATTATTCATCTTTATAATAATCCGTATCATATTTATATTGTTCACCGTTTTCATATTTATAATCTTCAAATTATATTCTCCGCAAATAATCATCAATCCGCAACTTTGAAATATAACATGGAAGAACCCTTCCCCAAGGACTTCCGTTTCCCAACAATCAAGACGTACTCAGGGACTTCCGACCCGCGAGCGCACCTCAACAGGTACCGGGCTGCCATGATGATGACAGGGGCTAGTGACGCTATGAGTGTGCATTTCTTAACATTGAGTGGTGTAAATCGCACGGCCGCACGTAAGGGCGCGGCCACACCTGAACATGACCTATACATATATATACATATACATACATATATATGTATGTATATATGTATTATATTATATATATATATATAATATAATACATATACATATATACATAGTATTATATATACATATACATACATATATATGTATATACATTACAATACATATGTATATGTATGTATGTATATTATATATATATACATATACATATACATACATATATATATATGTATGTATATGTATATATATGTATAGGGTCATGTTCAGGTGTGCCGCGCCCTTACGTGCGGCCGTGCAGTTTACACCACTCAATGTTAAGAAATGCACCACTCAATTACGAAATGCATCATAACATTGAGTGGTATTTCATGAATACACCACTCAATGTACAAATATACACTCAATAACATTGAGTGGTGCATTTCAAATTGAGTTGTGTATGAAATACACCACTCAACGTTATTGAGTGGTACATTTCGTAACATTGAGTGGTGTAAACCGCACGTAAGGGCGCGGCCACATTTGAATAAAAATTATATATAATATATATATATATATATATATATATATATATATATATATATATATATATATATTATTTCTAAGACATTTAATTCCTAATATTATGAGGAGTTTATTACGATTTGGTCCCTTGACTATTGCGAAATTATCAATTTGGTCCTGGACTATATTTCTTACACAATTAAGTCCTCCAACTATGAAAACGTTAACCACTTTAGTCTTTTGTTTGGGCAGCCAGTTAATTGTGAGGGTAATTTCGGAATTTTCATTAGCATTGCGCCATTTATACGTTGATATTAACCCAAGAACCATAGATGCACCATTTATCTTCCATTCTTACATCCAAACATGGGTGATTAAAGTCAAAAAGAATGGGTGAAGGGGAAGGAAAAGAGAACACAGTATTGTCGACTCTCTCTCTATTTTTTTCTGAATAAATGAAAGTAGTACTGTTCAAATGGGTTGGAATTTGGGTCGACTCACTATCTTCTGCATCTCATTTCCGCCATCATCAACAAGTTTCGTCGGAAAAAGGACTATCGCGTTTCGATCGGAAATGAACCAGTTGCACACTCAAGCTCTCCATTTCTTCATTTTCTTGTAACCTGCATATTTGGTTAGATTTTGCAGACCCATTTTGGGTTTTTGCATTAAATTAAAGTTATTAAGAAATGATGGGAGATAAATTAATTGTAGTAGCAAAAGCAGGGTAGTGAAAGTATGAGGACGAAATGAGTGCAAGTAGAAGACATAATCTGCAGATATGATGTGTTGGCGGCGCAAGCATTCTCCGAATTGAAATTGTAAAACGGCAATCGAGGTGAGTCACTGCTGGAAGTGAGAGCTTGCGGATGGAGGACGAAGACCACTTGTCTCCGCCGCCGTTGTCCATCTATCTACTGGTCCTGAGCTCGCCGCCGATGAGGAGGATGAAGTCCAGTCGTCATTGGTTGTTGGTTGACTCCCGTCGGTGGTTGGCAGACTGGGCAGCCCGTGGAGTGATTGAATTTCCAAAATTACCCTCAAATTAAACAACTTATAGACGGAGAGGACCAAAGTGGTTAACATTTTTATAGTCGAAGGACTTAATTGTGTAAGAAATATAGTCCAGGACCAAATTAGTAATTTCACAATAGTCAAGGGACAAATCGGTAATAAACTCTATTATGAGCTTTCTCCTTATTCTATGTATTCATTTATTTAAGAGATGAATCATTTGACCCAATAATTATTCTTGTACATATAATTATTATATATAAAGATTCAAGCATATTCTTCATTAAATCCTTCACCCTAATATATACATATATGTATATCTATATTGTGGTATATATTCAAGACTTAGCCTTATCTAGAGATCACACACTCTCTCTTCCCCTACTCTTCTCCTTCACGCCATTCTCTACCAATTGTCCTTCAAAATTTTATCTTCATTATATATATCTTCAAGATTCAAGCAAAGATCTTTCTTTTATTGTTCTTTTAAAGACACATGTGATGATCCTACATTTCCTCGCATTTTCTCCCTTTGATGCTTCATGTGCCGGGCTTTCTTTTCGACCCTAGATGGCCAGGCTCAGGACTGGTTCGGATCCCTCCCAGAGGGCTCCATCTCTACCTTCGCGGCCCTTACCAAGCGATTCATGTCGTATTTCGCCAGCAATGTACAAAAGAGGAAGGAATTTGCAGACCTATATCACTTGAAGCAGCGGCCTGCAGATTCACTACCGGAGTTCCTCAACAAATGGAAGCGCGAAGTATTGGGGGTCGCCAACTTCGACGACAGCAGCCATAATAATCTTCAGGAATAACCTGCGGTCCGGCCCGTTTTACCGGGACCTCATCCGGTACCCCCTAAGACCTACAACGAGCTGATGGACCGGGCCACACGGTTCGCAGAGGCAGAAGTGGCGAGAAGCGGAAGAAGGAGGAGGAGGAGGGAGGGTCGGGAAGACAAAGCACCCCAAGAGGGGCGCCGGGCACCAAGGCCACCCCGCCGCGAGTTTGCCGAGGGACCTCGTTAACCCCTACGCGTTTCCTCACCCCTTTAACACAGCCCGTAAGCACTATCTTGGACCACGCGGAAGGCCAAGGGATCATGCAGTACCCAGGGGAGTGCATGAAGATATCCCCCAAGGTGGACCCCAGTAAATATTGCAGGTTCCACCGCCAGACAGGGCACGACACAGACGAATGCATCCACCTCAAACGTCAAATCGAGGACCTCATCCAAAGGGGGGTACCTCGGCCAGTTTGTCAAGAGGCCGGGGGGGCCAGGGTATATATATATATATATATATATATATATATATATATATATATATATATATTATTTCTAAGACATTTAATTCCTAATATTATGAGGAGTTTATTACCGATTTGGTCCCTTGACTATTGCGAAATTATCAATTTGGTCCTGGACTATATTTCTTACACAATTAAGTCCTCCAACTATGAAAACGTTAACCACTTTAGTCTTTTGTTTGGGCAGCCAGTTAATTGTGAGGGTAATTTCGGAATTTTCATTAGCATTGCGCCATTTATACGTTGATATTAACCCAAGAACCATAGATGCACCATTTATCTTCCATTCTTACATCCAAACATGGGGTGATTAAAGTCAAAAAGAATGGGTGAAGGGGAAGGAAAAGAGAACACAGTATTGTCGACTCTCTCTCTATTTTTTTCTGAATAAATGAAAGTAGTACTGTTCAAATGGGTTGGAATTCACGGGTCGACTCACTATCTTCTGCATCTCATTTCCGCCATCATCAACAAGTTTCGTCGGAAAAAGGACTATCGCGTTTCGATCGGAAATGAACCAGTTGCACACTCAAGCTCTCCATTTCTTCATTTTCTTGTAACCTGCATATTTGGTTAGATTTTGCAGACCCATTTTGGGTTTTTGCATTAAATTAAAGTTATTAAGAAATGATGGGAGATAAATTAATTGTAGTAGCAAAAGCAGGGTAGTGAAAGTATGAGGACGAAATGAGTGCAAGTAGAAGACATAATCTGCAGATATGATGTGTTGGCGGCGCAAGCATTCTCCGAATTGAAATTGTAAAACGGCAATCGAGGTGAGTCACTGCTGGAAGTGAGAGCTTGCCGGATGGAGGACGAAGACCACTTGTCTCCGCCGCCGTTGTCCATCTATCTACTGGTCCTGAGCTCGCCGCCGATGAGGAGGATGAAGTCCAGTCGTCATTGGTTGTTGGTTGACTCCCGTCGGTGGTTGGGCAGACTGGGCAGCCCGTGGAGTGATTGAATTTCCAAAATTACCCTCAAATTAAACAACTTATAGACGGAGAGGACCAAAGTGGTTAACATTTTTATAGTCGAAGGACTTAATTGTGTAAGAAATATAGTCCAGGACCAAATTAGTAATTTCACAATAGTCAAGGGATCAAATCGGTAATAAACTCTATTATGAGCTTTCTCCTTATTCTATGTATTCATTTATTTAAGAGATGAATCATTTGACCCAATAATTATTCTTGTACATATAATTATTATATATAAAGATTCAAGCATATTCTTCATTAAATCCTTCACCCTAATATATACATATATGTATATCTATATTGTGGTATATATTCAAGACTTAGCCTTATCTAGAGATCACACACTCTCTCTTCCCCTACTCTTCTCCTTCACGCCATTCTCTACCAATTGTCCTTCAAAATTTTATCTTCATTATATATATCTTCAAGATTCAAGCAAAGATCTTTCTTTTATTGTTCTTTAAGAAAGACCATGGTAAGATCCTACATTTCCTCGCATTTTCTCCCCTTTGATGCTATCTTTATGAACTCTTTCCTTTTTCATGTGGTGGGTTTGGGTTGATAGATGATCATGGTGATGGTGGTATGGTTGGGTTATGTGGCACCCCTAAATTTTCACACTGAGATAGGCATAAACTTAACATAAAAGCTAGCAAATCTCAGAACTAACAACAGAATAAAGCAGGATCATAATAATACTCAAAAGGGTGTCATGCCACATCTAGGTGAATCTGAACCTAGATGCACAGGCTAAGAATCTACAATACTAATCCGTAAGGAAACATAACTTAAGTAGTCAATACATAAAACAAATCTCAGAACTTAACAACAGAATAAAGCGGAAGCATAATAATAGTCAAAAGGGTGTCATGCCACATCTAGGTGAATCTGAACCTAGATGCACATGCTAAGAATCCACAATACTAATGCGTAAGGAAACATAATTGAAGTTGTCAATATATAAAACATAGTCTAAGGCACACAAGTCTGAAAAACATCTAAACATTCCACTAGACTAAGCATAGAATGAAGTAGATCCATCTCTAGCGCGCTCTCGACTCAATCTACTCCATACTTGAAAAACAGTTTAGGTACTATCTGCTACTATTGTGCTATTGCTTATTCGGGTAATCTTTCTGTCGTTTTGGTAATAACGTCTGATCTTAGTATGGTTTATTTTCTCGGATATTATCTATGGTTTTTTTCTTGGACATTATCTTGGTTGTTTACTGTCTATTTTATGGATTAATCTATTTGGTTTTCTCTTTGTTGATGGCCCTTCTAATTTGAATGCTAAGAGTGTTTGGATATATCTTAGTTGTGCTATATGGACAGTCTTGTGGTTGATATGTGATCAGTCTAAAGTATGCTAAAGGAATTTATTTCTTCAAGTATGATCATGTGGAACAGTGAGCAAGGTTGCAAAAATCGCTAGGCGCCCTCTAGGCGCCTGGGGGGCGCCTAGCGCCTAGGCCGCCTAGGCGCCGATTAATCGGCGCCTAGGTGGGCGCCTAGGTTTTTTTTTTTTTTTTTTTTTTTTTTTTTTTTTTTTAAATTTTTAAAAAAAATTAAAAAAAATATATTTTAAGAGTTAATAATTGTAAAGTGTTTAACATTGTATGCCTTTACACTTTAATAGTTAAATATTTAATACTTATTAAGTTATTTCTTATTAGTTATTATTTATTAATTATTAGTTCATTACTTATTAGTTTAATTTAATTATTACTTATTATTTTATTAAGTTATTACTTATTATTAGACTATTAGAGTATTAGTTAATACATTATAACATTAATAGTTTAAATGTTTCAGATTTATAATTTTTTTAATTAAAAAAAAAAAAAAAAATAGCCGGCCGGCCGGCCTAGGCGGCCTAGGCGCCGGCCAGGCGGGCTAGGCGGCTAGGCGCCGCCTAGTCGGCCGGCTAGGCGCCCGGCTGCGGAGGAGGCCGATTTCGGCCTTCCTCGACGCGGCCGGGCGCCGCCTAGCGCCTAGGCGCCGATTACGATTTTTGCAACATTGACAGTGAGTGAGCCTTGAAATATGTCTTGTTTTGTCTAGGATATAATTGTAAACAAATATACTTGTGGTATTGTTCAATAAAATTATCTTTGTACCTAGGTTTGGCCCAATGTATATTTGTCTTTTAGGTTTTGTCAAATAATTTTCAACGGGGGAGTTTGTAAGTGCAAAAATGATGCACATTAGTGTTGGCTTAATCATTTGGCAAACCTTTGGTTGATTTAATTTATATTGTCTTAGTATAGGTTGGTCCTTAAATTAGTTTGACTATTTCAAAGCTCACATTTTTGCTCCTAGATCACAACCTGCGTACTTTGGATCTGATGCAGTGCTCCGAGCAAAATTCCCTAACAAAAATCAGTTTTATATATTTTAGTATGGTTTTAATTTGTTTGGTTTGTTAAATGAATGGACAACAATATTCTGAGGAGATTATCAAGCAAATAGTTGGGAGAATTTGTTCATTGGTATTACTATATAAAGGATGGAGAATGAAGCTTTAAATGATGACTTTGATGAGTGAAATTTGAACAACACTGCTCTGAGTGTTTATCTGACTGTGAGTGAGGTTAATCATTGATTTTATTACTGGGTTTTGGTTTCATGGCGTGATGCTGATTTAGAAAAGTTGTGGCTGCACGAATCCTTTCCTTTGAAGATGTTTAGAAGATTGTTTGATGAATGTTGATGTAATAGGTTTTGGTGTGTATGATCCATTTTCGTTTATGTGGGTAAATTTATTGTTAGCTGATAGTTGATTACATGCAAAATGACCGTTAATGATATTATAATGTATTATGTTATTTTAACTTATTATAATAATAATAATAATAATAATAATAATAATAATAATAATAATATTATTATTATTATTATTATTATTATTATTATTATATATAGACTATATATTAAAAATAAGTAAATGTTCACGAGCTTCCTATACCCGTAAACACTAATTAGTAATCACATGTCCCATTTCTAATTAATTACCTTCATAGTACTAGGTAACATAGAGCCCTGTCGATGAGCTCAATCACCCCAGCTCGTTGCCTAGTAACAGGATTGACATACTAGAGTGCTTAATCCATCCACACATTTTTTTTTTTTTTAATTATTTGAAGGTATTTTTGAAGAAAAAAAATTTAAAAATAATAGAAAAAAGCTGCTTTGAGCAGGTTTTTTAATATTAATTTTTTGAAACAATAAGTTAATACAAAAAGCTAATTAATCAAGCACTCATAATAGTGGTCAAGCAAATCAAAATTGACTGATAAGTTATGTTACAAGGCAATGTATTAAGGATGAAGTCGAGCTATCTTAAGGAGAGTAGGGGAAACACAGTAAGAAGACAATGATCGAAGAGCTAGCAGCTAGCTGGGGAATCATCTTATGTTGTACGTACAACATACCGCTTAGGATCGGAGACGTTACGTTGATAGAGCTAGCAGTGCATGAAAGACAATCTGTACATTTTACTACTTCCTCCACAAACATATCAGAACCTAGCTAATTATGACTTTGACCCTGACCACATATAGAAGCTTCCGTTCCATTCGTTATTTTACGCCAATAACGCAGCAAATGCGGTCGCGAAGAGCGGCAGGCTAAATGCTAAACCCATTCATTTTTTGTTTTTATTTTTTATTTAGGTGATTCTAACTTTGTCATTTAGGTGATTTTAATTTTATTTGATTAATCGTAAATCCACAGGACCCGTTAAATGCATGTTCTTTGAGGAGGACGGCAAGTCGGGGATTTGGAGGTTGAAGATGGCTGGCATAGACGACGAACTGCATGAGTTGACTTTGCTATTTGTTGGTTGTTGAGAAATTGATACGAGGAATGGGTCTAAAGCCCTTGGTAATATAAATTCCATAGTGGATACCCAACCTAGCTGGCACCTAGGTTCAATGGGACAACTAAATTATGGAATGAGCGCGTCATAGTGGGGGTCTCCAACCCCTACCACTCCTCGTTAAAACAGTGACTCCCGATCGAGGCTAGCACACTAGTGCTTTAATGATTCGATTGTTGAATTGGTTTGTGCTAAGTGCGCAAAGTCAATTAACATGTGTTGAGTTGCGGGAAACTCGAGAAAGAATCACCTATGTGAGAGAGAAGTGTGGGTCGCTTCAAGGGAGAATTGAACTGGGCTCAATTCTTTAGAAACTCTTGCAGAACCAGGCAGGTGTCTCACGACCAAAATGGGCACAGTCATGAGAACAGGACGTGGTTGGAAGGTTCCTGTGTGAGATTTGTCAATGTCTACACAAACGGCAGTCGGTTCAAAGACATCGCGTTCTACCGTATAGCCAGTAGGGTATATAGATCTCACAAGGCAAGGTTCAAAGGGTTAAACCTACCTCTACTATGCAGGAATCAACCGTTGAACACAGTTGTTTCCGTTTTCCAAAATTATCCCGAAAACAATTTTCATTCATGTGGGGGATTGTTGGAAAAAATGGCAATAAATGGCATTTTAAGTGGCCATTTTGTGGTATGAATATATGTAGGGTCCACATCTGATTTGGGTCGGGTCAAAGTGGATTCGGATTCTTCGTTCTTAGACGAAGAGATCGATATATTATACGCTTAAAATGGATAATGGGTGAATGAGAAATTGGTTCTCAAAGTAGACCCATTAAGATGGAAAAATTATGGGAAAAGCTTTAAGGAAAAGCATTTGTCCCACATTGGTTTGGGAAGGGGATTTCACCCACTATATATACAAGAGGCTTTTCTAAGCTAATTAACTTGTATAGCATAGATGTTCTCTCTTGCGCGCAGGGGGGGGGGGGTGCAAATCAAATCCCAAAGATGAGTTCGAAAGGCTTGAACTTGTGTGCGCCGGCACCTGCGGGCACGAATGTCGGGCATAAGTTATGCCAAAACTCCGAGCGATTTTTCCATCTTATACTACCACTGCCTGCGACCTCTCGAAGGTGCGCAGCAGCGCGTGGTCGTCTCGCGGCATGGCCGAGCCGCAGCGCTCGAGACATTGATGTCTCGAGGCTGGGCAGCCGTGACTGTTCAGGAGACCAATCCAAGATGTTACAGAATTTATTTCGTATTTATTCTGATAATAACATCTAGGATTAATCTCTTGTTAGTGGTGGTTAAATAGGGAGTTAATGGGAGATTAAAGTCTAGTTAGTGGGAGAAGGTTACAAGGCCAGAATTGAATGCCATGTTGAATGCCATTAATCCTTTCCTCTACTATATATTTTCCAGGTTGAGCAGGAGATTTTAGACACACGAAGCAAGAAAATCAGTCTTCTCCTCGAAACTCTGCTCCTCCTTCGTTCTAGCCACTTGTGTTCATCCCACGTTCTCGTTCGCCGGATCCAAGTTTGTGTGCTCAAACGGCAGATCGTAGTACGTTTTATCTTGGGAAACCTAGACCGCAACGCTCCAGCACCTCGGGAGGCGGTAAATAAGGTTTTAAGGACAGAGGCAACTCGACTCGTACTTACAACTACCCCAAAAGTCCGTTCTCCTCGTCCCTTGTATTCCAGGTTTATTGAACCTTTGTTGTAGGTTTAGATTCTTGGAATTTTGTAATATTTCTTGTAATATTTGTTTAGTGGATTTTCTATTTTCGTCCATTTTCTTGGGTATTTCAAGAATTGTTTCCCAACATTTTTAACTTTCTTTACAGACTTTTCCCCTCTAAATATACAAACTATTTCTATGAAGTTTTACAATAAGTTCCTTAAATTTCATAAATACTCATATACTTTTTTTTTTTTGTTCATAGACAATCAATCACTATGTATCACATTAAATATTACTTTTACCATTGAATATTTTTTTCAAGCGTAGACACCCAAAGAGTGTAAAATGTAGGAAAAATATTGAACCGAAAGGTAAATTTTTCTAGTAAACTTCTCAGGTGAGCCGAAAAGTAAAATCTCGTCAATGTTTCCTGCAATATTTTCTGTATTTGATTTCGAAGTAATTATTAAAATTTATATTAATTTACATTATTTAAGATATTGTATGACATCTTTTATATGTTTTCCTCTTCTTATTTTTTTTTATTAATTATTAATTATTAAGGCAAGTATAATTTATTTTGTAATGTGGACACATTATTTTTAATAAATTTGATTTAATTAAATTATACCTTAATTATAAAAATCCTACCTAATAATTATAGTATATTACACGAGACACAATAATTATTATAAATAATGTTTAATAATTGTCAATTTGTATTCAACAATAAAATTTATAGTTAATTTTTAAGTCAATCATAAAATCTTTTGTGTTGTGGGCACATTATTTTTAATTATTTGAGTTTAATAATATTATATCTTATTTATAAAAAAATCCAAAGTAATAAATTTAGTACTACGAATGTGACTAAGAATTATTTTAATCGGTGCTTAAAAAATGAGTATTTATAAAATTTACGAAACTTATTGTAAAGCTGCATATGAATAGTTTGTATATTTAGATAGAGGGAAAAAGTCTGTAAAAAAGTAAAAAAAAATTAGGATGGATTGCACAATTTTAACTATTTATATTTGTAAGAAAAAAAAATGTATAGAAATTCTTATTTTATAGAGTTTAAAAATGAAAATAAACAAAAATGAAATAAATAAAATAGTTTTTCCCAAAATGGTCCCTTGACTATTCTCAAAATGGTCCCTCAACTATTTCTCAATGTTTATTAGGCTAACAATAGGTAAATGGACGAAAATGTCCTCCATTTTAACACTGATTTGACGGGATATGTAACGGAGGACCAAATTGGGTGAGTTTTTGAAAGTCGAGGGACCACATTAGGTGCAATTGAAAGTCGAAATGCAAAATTGAGAATGAGCAATAGTCGAGGGACCATTTTGGGAAAAAACTCCCAGTAAGTACCCCACTCTAGCTATTACTCTTATTAAATTAAATAAATTTGTAGTGATAACAAAAAATAATACATATGCATTTCTTTAATTTATAATTCGATGTCTACAATGCCTTTATTCAAAAAAAATATTCATTATCAAAAAATTTAAAAGGGATATAATTTCATTAGTTATATTATCTATATTTTCTACAATGCAAAGATTCTTTACCTTCAAATTTATTAATTAATTATAGTGAATCACTACATTGTTCAGTGTTTTCTTTTTACACATATCAAAGTTATAATACAAAATAATGTTATATATTTATTTACCAAATATTATGTGTTAATAACATGGAAAAAAATTAAAAAAAAATAAAAAATAACCCGTTTGAAACCAATCATATTAACTACTTAGGGAGGATTTGTTAACAAAGAAGACATTCAAATAACCCAATAATAAATTGCTTTAAAACTCATTATTAAAAATCTTAATGTAGTGCAATAGAACATTGTGACAAACTTGATGCATTGAAAAGATATTGAGACTACAACATTGCTGGAATCAATCTTTCAAATTCAAAAAATGAAGAAATTTAAAAAATAGTTACCGTTACAGCATTCATTAATCTTGTATGTAAAATACTTATTGTGCATTCTTTAAATATACTAGAACTAATATAAATTTGCAATTCATTTCATTTTTTACACTCAACCTGCTTGGATTGAAGACAAAATCAGCATCAATCTTGACCACAAAAATAATTGATATATAGAATGTAGCCACTGTTTAAAAATGTTTATATACAAATTGACAAACGATTGGATGAACATCTCCTATATAATCTTGCATATGTACTTGTTTAAAAATATATATTTTGAAATACTTATTTAAAAATAAACATTGGGCATTATCTCATTCGCGCAATGCACGTGAAAAACTAGTGTATATATATATATATATATATATATATATATATATATATATATATAGTCATAATTAAGTGTGGCCTGGTCATTAGGTGTGGCCGTGCGGCCTATTTTCAGCCATTAGATCATATCAACTTATCAAATCAACGCGCAATATATATATGTTACAAAACACACAATTCTACGCATGGTTGCGGTAGGCGCTAGTCGCTAGTCGGGCGGTAGACTAGCGCCTAGCGCCTAAGTGGTCTAGGCGGCGCCTAGGCAGTACCTAGGCGGTTCTAGACGGCGACCTATAAAAACAAAAAATTAATTCATGTGTGTGTGGATGTATGTCATATATTATATTATATGTATTATATATATATCTCTTACTTCTCTTACTTATATAAATAAATAAAATAAAATATATATAAATATAATAATACAATTAACAAGGCCGACTCGCTCGAGTTAACTCAGCTAACTCTGCCGAGTTGGGTGAGTTAACTCGGCCAAATTCGGCCTAGTCGGCCGCCAACTCGGCCCAGTCGGCCGAATTAGGCGCTAGGCGGTCTTCTAGGCAGCTGGCCACCTAGGGGACGCCTAGAGAGCAATTCGCCTCGGTCTAGGAGCGCCTAGCACCTAGGCGGGTGCCTAGGCGGCCTAGGCGGGGATTTTTGCAACAGTACTTCTACGTACTAAAACGCACCAGAGTACCAATAAAACACACAATTCCACAATCCACACAATATACCAAATTCACCTATTCACTTAAAATTCATCAATATACTTAATAAAACACATCATTCTACATATTAAAATGTACCACAACATGCCTCATGTCAGATTATAAGCATACACTATTTACACATATTAGAAAACATGTGCTAAAATATGCACCATTCTACGTATTAAAATGCACCACAACGTGTGTTAAAATGCACAATTCCACTTATTAAAAATCTCCATCTCCAGATTATAAACATGCACCAGCGGATATATTAAAACACACCATAAAAAAATCACTATAGAAGCTACAGGAATCGCATAAGCAATTAACCTTTGCTAAAGCAAAACAAAGTTCTACCATCTTGTCTAGCTTACACTTTGTTTAGTGCATCTGTTTTTATATATTTATATCTAAAACAGGTATATATATATATATATATATATATATATATATATATATATATATATATATAGGGTCATGTTCAAGTGTGGCCGTGCTCTTAGGTGTGAACAGTGCGGCCTCACCACTATGTATACAGATATACACCACTCAGTGTTAGAAAATGCACCACACAAATATGCATCGTTAGGGACGCATCACCCAAAAACACACCACTAGGTATGCAAATATACACCACACAGTATTAGCAAATGCACCATTAGGGACATGGGAGTTATGGTGCATTATTTTGGGTGTGTGGTGTGTTTTATGGTGTTTTTGTATATTTTCATTGTGGTGTGTTTCTTAACATTGAGTGGTGTATTTCGTAACATTGAGTGGTGTGTGACCGCACGGCCACACCTAAGAGTGCATATCTTGTATGCAGTGACGGAGCTGTCTTGGGGGCAGCGGGGGCACCTGTCCCCACTCACCCCACCCCCACCCCCACCCCATATATAGCTTTGTATATATATATATTAGTTTTAACATTAATAAAGTATAATTTAAAAATATATAGTTTTATTAAATTTACATATCAATTCTAAATCTTCAAATTCATAGTATAGAGTGCATATCTCATCACTACTACAGAAAACACTTTTAACGTCAACTTTTTTGGACATACAACGTCGGTTATTTTTTGACATTGATATAGGCGACGTTGTAAATAAATGATACGACGTCGATTATAAAATAACCGATGTCATTTCATTTTTTTAAAAATAAAAATAAAGAAACAACATCGGTTTTAAAAAAAACTGACGTCGTTTCTTTTTTTTTTTTTTAATAAATAAACAAACAATGTCGATTTTAACAAAAAATCGACGTTGTTATTTATTTTTTTTAAAATAAATAAGAAACGACAAAAAACCGACGTCATTTCTATTTATAAAATTTTTAAAAATTTTGAAATATAATTCATTATTAATCCTAAAATTAAAGTTTATCTTGATTTCTAATACAAAACAATTTTACAAAAAATACCATGTATTATAAACAAAATAATTCAAAGTCATTTAAAAATATTTAAATCGATTCACAAAAATTTAGAAAAAATAATTCGAAATACTTAAAATAATACTTAAACAAATTAAAATAATACTTGAACAAAGATAATAAAACTAACCACGAATAACGAAGGTGATGATGGCAGAGTGGTGACCACGCATATCTAATAATAATAATAATAATAATAATAATAATAATTTATGTACTTGAAGGAGACGACCGGAGAGGAGCTGTTGGAGGGAGGTACGCACTCACGCCGGATGGTCTGGAAGGAGGTCACGCAGGTCAATCTCACGTCGTTGTTGCCGATCTACTCATGTCGGATGCTTACACCGTCGCTCGCTGCTCAACATTGCTGCTCACTGTACGCGGTCTTCGCTCGTTCCTCCGAAAGCTCAAGATAGAGATGAATGTTGTTGCTGAATGTGAAGGTTAAAGAGATGAAGAAGGCTACTGTGCGTGAAGGTTGTTGCCAATGAGAACGAAGAAGGGATGAAGAAGGAACGAAAAAGGAGTGAGATATGCGCGTGAAGGCTGCTGCTAGTGAGAATGAAGAACGGATGAAGGAGTTGTCATTGGAGCTTTGCCTGATCTGTGATATGTGAATTAAATAAAGAAGGACGTAAGGCTGCTGCTTTACGTTTTTTTTTTTTTTTTTTAAATTTTGAATTAAGCATACGGCGTCGGTTCTAGGAAGAACCGACGCCGTATGTCTTTATTTTTTTAAAATAAATTATTTGTAACATACGACGTCGGTTCTGGGGAGACTCGACGCTGTATATCTTTAATTTTTTTTAAATAAATTATTTATAACATATGACGTCGATTTTGGGGAGAACAGACGATGTATATCTTTAATTTTTTTAAAATAAACTATTTATACCATACGATGAAGAATCGACGTCGTATGTCTTTAATGTTTTTTTTGAAAACAATATTAAAGACATACGGCGTCGGTTCTCCCTAGAACCGACGTCGTATGTCTTACTATTTTTAAAAAAAATATTTATGATGTCGAATTTTTCCAAGAACCGACTTGTAAATAATATATATTATTTTTGCTTTATTTTATTCACATATAGTCGATTTGTCAAAAACCGACGTTAATTAGGCGACGTAGTACCCTTTTTTTGTAGTAGTGCATACATATATCGCAAGACATAATACCCGCACTCTACACCACCCGATTGTTGAGAGCACTACAAATTATGAATTTTTATGTATATGTATTAGAAAGTTAAACAATAAAACATTACTAATAAACTTATAAACACTATATTAATACTCTAATTTTGATATATACCTCAATTCTCCTCCGATCTACCGAATTTCTAGCTCTTTGTCCTTTCAAATTTGTTGAAGACCGAAATGTCCTATAATATACGCTCATACATAATTTATAAACAACTGTAATGTGCAAAGGGGGGGAGGGGTGAATAGACTTTTCTAACAATTAAAAAACTTTATAACACTTCAACAAAAGAGATTTCAAGTGAATAATTTCAACTTGAAATGTGCAGCGGAATATCGTACGGTAAAGTGCTATAAAATAAGACTCGTAAAACTAAAGAGATAACTCGCATGCAACACGTTGGAAAATCATAGAATAGTTCAAGAATATGTATGCAAAGTTTGAACCACATGCGAACATGGGAACACACAAACCCAGATGTATGAATCAATACAGTACGTAAAGGGTTAGTGAGTCAAATATGTAAATAATGTAAAATGCAGTAAAGTAAAGAGAGGCAAAGATTTATAGTGGTTCAGAGGTGGTTAATCCTCCTAGTCCACTCTTCTCCTTCACTCCAAGGAAGGAATTCCATTATCTTGTTCACCTAGATACAAATAGTGAAACACCAGTGCTACACAATCACTTCCCGAGTGTCTCGCACAAAGCTACACTCAACCACGAGCTCCTCGCACAAAGCTAAGCTCCCGAGCGCCTCGCACAAAGCTACGCTCCCGAGCATCTCGCACAAAGCTACGCTCTAACTAAGTGTCTTGCACAAAGCTACACTTAGTTCACCCGAGTGTCTCGCACACAGTTACACTCCTTTCTACACTCAGTAGAGATACAATTGTTGAAAGAAATAAATATTTCTTTTCTAAGAATTGAATTCTCTCGTGTATAGCTCAATATCTCAACACTTTGTATTTTGATCGTATTCACCGCTCAATATTACCCCTTGTTTTTTTCACCGTTTAGTTCGTAGTGCTGTAGTGCCTCTTCCGTATCTCTCAGATCTACTTGTCTTCAAGTCTTCTTGAGCTTTTTATAATTCAAAGAATTATTTGCCCGGTATGAACATTCAAATTTTGAACGTTCACTTGATCTGATTGGTCATGCCAATTTGATCTTGATGGTCATACCTCCTCATTTAATGACCATATAGTTGATCTGATAAATTGCCAATTTGATATGATAAGATCTCCAATTTGATCTACACAATTAATGCCGCTGGTAATTTTTGACAAATTACCTCTGTAAATTGCTCACAAAGTCTTCTAATTCAGCTTGATTGATCCTTGAAACTTGTAGCCTCCAATTCTTGACTTTGTTGTCTTCTCAGCTTGATATTGTGGACTTTGTATCCTTCAGAGCTTGATATTTTTGATTTTGTTGCATTCTTGATTTGATCTTGGGCAAGTTGATCTTTCAAAATATTTTCCGGGTGGCTCTTGCTTAAGTATGAACAATGATCTTCAGAAAATCGCCATCTTCAAAATTTCTCCTGGTGCATGGTATTACGTTCTGGACCTTCAAAAATATATGAAGCATGCAAAATATGGCTAAGTGTAAGTTCCACTCCAAGTTGCTCCATAACATGCTCTATAGTGCTCTTCACGCGTGTAGAAAAGTAGTATGGATCATGCGCACAAAGTCTAGCCAAAGTTCCTCCTTAGGTTACTCCATGTTGACAATTTGACATTGACTTCATCCATGAGTTGCTCCATTGACCAAAAGTAGCTCCAAAAGAGGCTTAGTCGTGTAACTAGCTGCCTCTCTAAGAATAAAAAAGTAACTAGAAAGATTCAAACACTAGACCAGTAAGTAATATGCTCAAGCTTTTAACCATTGATTCATATCAACTTATTTGGTTAATATCACCAAGATAATATATTTGTTCCTTCTTTACATTGTGTAGCGTATGTTGTAGAAATAGTGTTTCAAGACTTCCTCCATGGAGCTTGACTAGCTCCATAGACCAAAATATTGATTTCCTCTTTACAGTTGGGCCGTGACAAAGCTAGCTCCACTCTTTGGTCTTCAAGGTTAAAATGTCCTCCATAAGATTCAAACTGTCTTCTAGCATGAATAACCTTAGTCTTGTCCATTGGATCATGTATACTCATGTGTCTAATGGAAGCAAACGATTTACAAGACTCATGATATAATGAACTCTATAATACAATAATTCGAACCAATCTAATGTCATGACTTGTCTTCTGGGTCTAATCTCTACACTCTAAAAATAAAATAGAGGATTTCTAAAATTACAATTTGGCTCATCAAAACTATTACAATATTATTCCTAACAATATTGTGTGTGTGTGTGTGTGTCCGCACACGTGCATACTTACGCATACAATGTGGGCTTAATCTTTAGATCGCGATCACATGTCATGGGGTCTAATACAAAGATTGATTTTGAATTGACGCAAATGACAAGAAGCAGCCAATGATCTCTACATTTAAAAATTAAATATGTTAACGCAATTGACAAATAACTCAATTAAGTTATATAAATAACAAAACATATAAATTTAGTTTTCTTATTCTTTATGCTATAGAGCTAAAATAAATCTCCGGTCCTTCTCTTGAAGCATGACATTCATGAGATAAGATTTGACCGCATTGTTATTCAAATTCACACTGTCCTTTGAAATTCTCCTTGGGCAGACAAATCCTACTGATGTAACTCCAATTTTCTTGCAAAACCGATAAAGTCATCTAAAACATAGATAATTAATAAAAGATGAAAAACTAAAGAAAAGTTTTTAAATATAGAAACATTATAAAAGATTAAAAAAATACTCACATTATAAAGACTTTATTATGGACGCATCAAGTCAATTCATTGTCAACAAGTTTTTAATGTCTTCAAACATCACGAAAACACTATTACTTGAATGATGGAAGATTTCCTCCTCTAGGTTCAACTCAATGTAGTCTAAATGGGAGGGCAAGTTTCTCAGATATGAAACCATCTTTTTGGATTCATCTCTCAAGTACTGCAACACATCTTTAGGAACAAGTCAGGGTTGTAACTCTGAGGCAGATTGATCATCACTTTCAAAATTCATCATTTTTGTAGCTCTTGGAATTTCCTGCGTGCCAAGAAAATTAAAAAACTTAACAACAAGTAGAAGATAATATTAAATTCAACAAGATATTAAAGATATTGAATATTACCTGAAGCTTGTTCAATAGATTAATAGATTGACAGCTACTCCAAGGTAGTGTGTCAAACCTTGGACTAGCTTGTTCATTCTTCATAAAAATTTCAAGCTGAGATTGCATCTGATTAAACTTGGATTGCGTATCTTCCATTGTTTGTTTTCTTATTTTGTCAGCCACTTTGTCATAAATTTTTTTCTCTATGATCTCAAGATCACTACTTAAAACAACCCCATGACTAGTCCTCATCAGTTTACCAAACACATCCCGAAGATTGCTATGCACTCCAACGCCTCTCACATAGCCACCGTGCTCATTGGTGCCAAGAGCTACTGAATGATCCTTGGCTCATCTCTTCACACTTCTCGACCTTTTGCAACACAAGATATATAAATTACATGTTAGCATTCTCATCAATGGTATATATATTTAAAGTATTTGTATTACTTACAATTTTATCAAACACTCCCATGGTTTTTTCGTTGGGAATGTAATAACTTCCATCTTCATATTTTTTAGACCGCACTCGAAGCCAATACAAGCTACGATCACTAGTTGATATGGCCGATGAAATAGAAGCACAAAAAGATTGTGAAGACAATGGGTTAGACATCATCCACTCAGACTGCTTTCCAATATATAACCCTTAAATCCTAAGTAGTGAGGATGCTCATTTCGAGCTTGCAACTCCCTATACTTTTGACTATGGGCCTAAAATATCATTAGTTATTAAATAATAGAGTTAATACCCAAAATGGTCCTCCGATTATTAGCTAATACTCAATTTAGTCTCAAAACATTTTTAGTACCCAATTTAGTCCTATGTCTTTTAAAATCACACCTAATGTCATCCACCATTACAATTGCCTTCATTGAACCATTATTTTGAGGGTCAAGTAGTCATTTTACTTAGAGCGAAATTCGTTTCTTCCTCTAATCTCCGTCGCGACTCCATTTTACTCGATAAAACACAAATTTGTTGTCCTAATTGAGGAAAAATCAAAGCATAAATAGGAGAGAAGGTGAAAATATTATTTGGTGTAATGTCTATGGCATGTGGAGTGGAGTGTGTGGTGGTGTTGGGTTGCCTGCGCTGGGGTTGGAGGCGATGCACCTACGTCAAAAGCGATGGCAACGCCACATGGACAATTGCGACCAGGGAGGAATTCGACCCCGTGCCACGTGTCTGCCGCATGATCCTCGCTGTCTACGAGGATGACCTCCAAAACCCCACATTTGCGCCTACCTGCAGCTACCGACTAAATCCCGACTGGGTGATTAAGCGTGTTACTTACCAGGGAGATCAAGGAGAAAGCCAAATAGTACGAAAAAATCCAAAACCCACAAAATTTTCTAAAACTAAACATTGTTAATAAAAAAATTTCCATGGCTCCCAAGACATATCGAGAAAAGACTCGCCCGCCCGCATCTTGAAATTGTTTCATGAAATCTCTCATTCTTACATACTCTCCTTCAATTCCTTTCTCTTTATAACATCATTGTACACAAAACCCACAAAACCAAGTGTCGGTCTCAAGTTCAACAAGCATGGGGCCAGGGGTTAAAACATGCCCACCTTCACGATGATGGATCCCGAGGATGGTCGCCGGAAATGGTAAAAGAACATGCACTATCTTCTTTACTCCTGGTCCTCACCGGTGATGTGGCGACAGATTACGCTCCCAACCAAGGTCCTCATCGACAACCGCCTCGGGAAGCAGATGTTCGACGGTGGGTACGTGCACCACAGGCTCTTGAAGGCCGCGATTTGGTTGTTGAATACCGAGTTCGAGACTCTGAGGACGCTCTAGGAGGAGAACAGGAGGAGCTTTAAGATGATTTTTGTTGGGCACTCTTTGAGATCCGGCATGACGTCACTGCTCACCGTGATTGTAGTCCATCACCGCCACAAATTTGGGGATATTCCGTTTGATATATTAAAATGACTTCTTTGCCCTTGGTAATAACAGTGAAAGCATAGAAATTGTAACGGAGGATGACATTGTGTATCGTTTTAAAAGTCAAAGAACTAAATTGGGTACTAAAAATACTTTAGGACTAAATCGAGTATTAGCTAATAGTCAGAGGACCATTTTAGGTATTAACTCTTAAATAATAACTTACATGTTAATAGTAATAAAGCATTAAGACTAATAAAACATGATTATTATGTTTACTTGAACTCTTCAGTTTGATGATTTGCTACAAATTTGTTCCATTGTTCTTCATTCAAGAAATCATATAACTCTGTGGGAGGGTTATATTTAGGATGTTTTTTGTTGATGAAATGACGAACCAATCTTAACTTGAAATCTTTCTAACACAACCCCGCAATTCTCACAATATTTTTTTTAATGATTCATTTGGGGTATTAAACTCTTTCTGAATAACGACAAAAAAAAAAAGAACAAGCAATTAGAACTTTAAATTAGAAGTAATGATCAATATATAAATTAAGTTAATGTTTATTACCTTAAGATCCAGCCAAATTGATTCTTTAATTACCTTGGAGACTTGAGCCCAATCTTTGATGTTAATATCCACGTGATGACAAACCAAAGTACCAAGATAGTTTGAGAAATACTTTGCATTTGGGCCAATAGGCCTACAATGATCACCGAACTCAATTTTCAAAAGCTCACAAACTGACTTTTTCTTTTCCATTTTCGTACAAGAGGTAGGTCTTATTGTTCTAGGCACTGAAGTAGACTTTGTAGTCTCTATAGGCTCTATATGATCGGCCATGAATATATATACCTGCACATGCATAAGATAACAATATTATTAAAAACTTCCCTCTCAATATATAAAGCATGTTATAAAAAAATAACAAATAAGATCACATTTTAGAAATTATACTATCGGATGGTTAACCCACAATCCTTCTCTATGATCAGTACACATGTAACTAGTAACAATGTTATCTTGACCTAAAGCCACAGGTTGAATACCAATAGAAAATGGTGGGATTTCATCAAAGTGGTCATATTATTCTTCATCCACAACATCACCAACACCAACAATACTTCTTATCCCTTGCAAGAAAACTTACCACTTACTATCAATAGGATCAGAAACATATAAAACGTGTTTAGCTTGAGATACAAGTATAAACTGTTCATCATGATATCCTAGCCGACCAAAATCAACTAAGGTAAAACCCAAATCATCTACGCGGACACCATGTCTGTTATCAACCTAAGAACATCGGAATAGAGAAATGTTAAACACCTTATAATCAAGTTCCTAAGTTTCTACAATGACTCCATAGTACGACATCTACCGGCGGGTTAGTATCATTAGCACTAGAATACTCTCTTGGTAGTGCTACTAATGTCACTCCACTATTTTACACCATACATTTTTCATCTTGACATTTTGTGTAAAATGTATGCCCATTAATATCATATCCTTCATAAGAGTTCACAAGAACACCAGGGTCATATGCTAACCACCGAATGGTTTCACTGATATTGTTTGACACTTGAGATAACTCTTGCATTACTGTATCTTTGAACCATCTGATAAATGTGTTATTGTGTTCGTTTGTCACCCATCTTTCACCCTTAGAAGGATTTTGTTGCCTTAGAATAGATATGTGTTGATCCAAGTAGGGATAAACCTCAGAAAGATGTTGTAGTACGAGATGATGAGCCTAATTTCGCATTTTTGCACTTGGGAGAATAGCTTTAAATCTAACCGTACCTTTTCCTGTGAGACTTCCTTCATGACGTGATTTAAGAACACAAATAGACTCAACATTTGCCAAAAAATTAGTACAGAAATCAATGACTTCTTCAACGCCATAAGCTTCAATTATACTCCCTTCTGGCCGATATCGATTTCTGACATATCCTTTCAACATTCCCATGTATCTCTCAAATGGATACATATACCTCAAGAATACAAGACCACACATTTTAATTTTCGACACCAAGTAAACTGTTAAGTGCACCATAACATCAAAAAATGATGGGGGAAATACATTTCAAGCTGGCATAAAGTTACTACCACATCAGCTTGCAATGAATCCAACACCTCTGGATCAACAACTTTACTACTAATGGCATTGAAAAGTAACAAAACTTGGTAATGACTTATCTAGCATGGTTTGGTAATATGCTTATAATAGCAACAAGTAACATATGTTGCATTAATATATGACAATTATGAGATTTCATACTAATCAATTTAAGGCCTTTCATTGAAACAAGTTTTTGAATATTAAATGAATAGCTGGAAGGAACCTTGACACCATTCAAACAGCTACAAAAACTTGTTTTCTCCTTATTAGACAAAGTATAACAAGCTGGAGGTAAGTATGCCTTATTTCTAGATTCTTGTGATGCTAACTAATCCCTTATCCCCATTTCTACCATATATTTTCTAGCTTTTATACCATCTTTCATCTTACCTTGAATGTTCAACAATGTCCCGATAATGCTATCACAAATAATTTTCTCTACATGCATTATATCAAGACAATGTCTAGCAGATAAGTGTTCCCAGTATGATAAATCTCATAATATAGACCTCTTTTTCCAAATACGCTTCTGAGTTGTTTTTGAAGTTTTTCCCAACACAATATCAATGTTTTTGACTCTTCATAAACACCCCGTGATAATGGTGAGCGAGCTACTCTAGTCTCAGATTTTCCATTGAAAAGTTTTTTCTTATTTTTATAAGAATGGTCAATAGGTAGAAAGGTTCGATAACTCATTACCACATTTTTCTTACTGTTGTAACCAAAGATCAACTCTTTTATCTTCGCAAATAGGGGATGCCTCATCCTCTTTAGTAGTACACCTTGACAAGTTGTCAAGTTACCATATGCAGGGAAATCATTGATTGTGCAGAATAGCATGGCTCGTAAGGTGAAGTTGGTAATATCGTCAGACCTTTCTTCCACAGCATCTTTAAATCTTCAATAAGTGGTGTCAAGTACACATCTATGTCGTTTTCTGGTTATTTAGGCCCAGATATTAACAAAGATAACATGATGTACTTACGTTTCATGTATAGCCAAGGAAGAATATTGTAAACTGTTAAAAGAATTGGCTAAGTGCTATGGCGACTGCTCATGTTACCATGATGATTCATTCCATTCGTTCATAGTCCAAGCCTAAGATTTCGGTTTTCAAAATCGAATTCAGGAAACTTCATATTAATGTTCTTCCATTGAGGATAATGGACACGATGCCTCAACTTTCCATCTTCTTTTCTATCAATAGCATGTCATTGCAAATTGCTCACATCCTTTGCATTTGCAAACAAACGCTTGAATCTTGGAATCACCGGTAGATACCACAACACCTTCGTAGTAGGACCTTTTCTCTTCTCACGTGCATCATCGAAGCCTTTCCGTTTATAACGCGATGCTCCACACTTCGGACACACATGCAAATCTTTGTATTGTTTCTAATACAAAATACAATCGTTTAGACATGCATGGATCCTTTCAATCTCCATACCCAACGAACATAACATTTTCTTTGCCTCATAAGTTGAACAAGGAAGTTCATTATCATCAGGAAGCATGTCCTTCAAAAGTTCCAATAACCCTGTGAAACTCTTATCACTCTACCTATTTCTTTGCTTTTAAGTTATACAATTTAAACACGGCTGATAACTTTGTAAATTTACTACATTCAGAAAACAAAGGTTTTCCAGAATTCTCAAAAAATCTTTCAAACTCTTGAGGCATTTCATTCAAATTCCTTGCATATCACGCATCAATTCCTCTAGCTGGTCATTATCTCCATCATTTCCAACATTATCTTCTTTACTTTGATCTTTCTCTACATTTAGTTCGACATCATCTGTACTCACACTAAGAGGTACATTTTCACCATGTCATATCCACCGGTCATATCCTTCCTTAAAACCACGACATATCTAATGACTCTTAATTTGTTCAGTCCCACGAAACTTTTTTAGATTTCTACAATCACAACAAGGGCACACTATATAATTTTAGAAAATTGTACATGCATATTACTCGGCAATTTTTACAAACTCTAGAACTCCATTAACATATTCAAGTGTATTGTGTTTCTTATACATCCAACTCCGATCCATATCTCCTATTGTCACACGACATTTAGAATATGAGAAATGAGTTAGTTTATGTGAGCTATAAGTTAAAGACTCAAGTTCAAGTTTTGACTAAATAATTTAAAACTTAAAATTTAAAATACTACCTAAAACTAATTAAATAATTTAAAATTTAAAATACTACCTAAAACTAATTAAATATTTTACTAATAAAACTAACTAAATAATTTAAGTGTAATTATTTATTGAACATTTTATCACACAATGACAAGTTATACATAATACGCAATTAATTATATTATCTTTTCAAATTTTTTCTCATTATTTTTTTATTTACTTATATACTTTAATTTGATAATTATTTTTTATTTATTGAACATTTTGTTAAATTTGGTTATATACTATATTTTATTTACATATATACTTTAATTGGATACTTATAAAATTATTTTTTGTTTATTGATAATTATATTATTTTTTTTATAATTTTTCACTTTCATTTTTTATATACATAACAAATAATACACAATACAATACACAATTTTTATATACATATACATAACACATAATACATAACATACAAGAAAATTTCTAAAATATATTATTGAACATTTTAACACACAATAACAAGTATATATATATATATATATATATATATATATATATATATATACATAATACACAATTTTTTTTATTAAACTATCTCAACATCAATACCTAACATATACAATAACACAGAATTAATCAAATCTAAAATAAACAATAACAAAAATTCCTAAAATATATAACAAAAAAATTAAATGAAATTAAAAAAAAACTGACAAATTACTTGGACGACGATGATGACGGCTGGACGGTGCTAGACAGTGACGGCTGGACAGTGTTGGACGACAATGGGGCTAGAGGCGTTAGATATGGACAGCGACGGGCTGCGGTGTTAGACGGCGACGGTGGCTAGGTAGCGGCATTGGACGGCGAAGGAGAGCAGCGCAGCGAGCGGAGAAGAGACTGGCAGTGGCTGGACAACTTGCGGCAAGAGGCCAGGAGAGGAAACCGGCAGCGAGTGGTGATGGCGTGCGGCCGAAGATGGGTGATTTTGCCCTAATTATCTGCGTCTGAAGTGGGAACTTCGGACGCAGATATGTGTAAAGCGTTACACCATCCGCATTCAAAGTTCCCACTTCAGACGCTGATGGTGTAACGCGACTAACAACCCACTTCGGACGCAGATTGTCCGACATTTTAAAAAACTAAAAATAAAAAATTAAATAATGAACTTTCAATTATAAAAATGCCACCGCGTCACATTACACGGCCGGTGTTTCAACTTTGGACGCAAATTGTCTTATATTTATGGTTTTTTTGTACTAGTGAATATCAGTTTTACATCTAAAAAAAATTGGACGAATTAGATCAATTTTTTTTTTAAAAAAAAAATGCAGTGGCATTTTCATAATTATCACCAACTTTACTATTCAAACTTAAACACTAAAATCTGCAATTCTCAAATTTTTCCAAGTTTGCGCATTTAGTATTAACATTTTGCACATTTAGTATTAAAAGATTGTACTTGTAAAAATGCTAAAGTGCATTGCACTTAGGTTTCGATTTTAGAGTTTATAATTAAGTTTTTTGTTTTATTTGGTTTAGTTGTTCACTTTTTACTACTTAAGGTCTAGCATTTACGGTTTAGATTTAAAATTTAGATTTTTTGTTGGTTTTATAAAATTTACCAGATTTGCATATTTAGTTGTTAAAGATTGCATATGTAAATGTTCAAGTTTGCATATTCAATTGAAGTTGATGATATTGTGAAAATGCCACCATGTTTTTAAAAACTATAAGATTCGTCGCATTTTTACAGATGTAAGGTTAAGATTAGTTCTTATTTCTCGCCTATGGTATTGTTCTCATAGGATCCTTAGCCTACAAATTAAAATGTTAAAACTAAATATGCAAACCTAGAAAGGTATGAGAATTGCATATTTTAGTGTTCAAGTTTGTATAGTAAAGTTAGTGATAATTACTAAAATGCCACTGCATTTTTTTTTAAATGATCTTAACCTGTAAGATTTTTCCAAATATAAGGTTGAGATTTACTTTTATTTCTCTCCTAAGGATTTATTGTCATTTGATCCTATATATATATATATATATATATATATATATATATATATATATATATATATATATATAGAATTGTAATCATATGAGACAACCCCTTTAGGTGAGAAATAAGACAAATTTTGGGTCGTCCATCTTGTACTATTTGATGGTTGAGATTAATCCTTTTTTCTTTTTTTATGTGTTTTATTTTAATTAGTAAGGGTTGTATTGTAATTGTAGATGTTTTATTTTTACTCTGGGATTTTAATGCATTTTTTTAGGTGTTTTAATTTTGGTAGGACTAGATTTTTTATTTTCTTTTGCCATCCAGTCTCACCGTTTCCATTCTTGGTCTTCTCTGCGGCATTGCTTTGGTTTTTCGATCATGGAGTTTGTTGATGGAGGTATGTTGTAGTTGGTCTTTATTTTTTTTATTTTTTTTTGTTTTCGTCATTGTTTTCTCGTGTTTCGTGGTCGGATGGATCACGGTCTTGGTGTTTTCTATATTTTCTGAACTTCGCGGCTGTGTGCATATATGTTTTAATCTATGTGCATATCATACAGTTTGCACAAACACTGGTGCTGTTGGTCTGTACTGTCATTGTTTTTCAAAAGTCTTTTTATTGTATTTGGTTTTTATGTTCGTCATTGTGTGCATGTGTGTATTGTGGCGTGTGCACTATTGTTTTGTCATCTTACTGTCCGTTAATTTTTAGGTGTGGTTTTTTTTTTTTGTTGGGTTGGTTTTATAGGATTCTTTTGTAATTGTTTTCCTTTTCTTCATAATGTTGTGATTGTGTTTTTTTATTTCTTTTCATTTTTTTTTTGTACATTTATGTGGATTGAGACAACAATGTTTATGTTATTTGTTAATCTGTTTGGTTGTTCTTCTTTGGGGCCATTTGTTCACGCCAGTCTATTGTCTTCATCGTTCTTTGGTGCTATTCATCCACGGCCAAGCATAGAGTTTGTTGGTGAAGGTATGCTTTCTTTTTTCTTTTTCTTTTTCTTTTTCTTTTTTTTTTTTTTGACTTTTTTGCCGTTTGAATAAGGCTCGACGGGGTGGCAATCTGCGACTGTTCAATTGGTTTCGGTTATTGTTTGTTAAGGTGTGTGCTGGTATTTGTTTGGTTGGGTTGGGTTGGGTAATTGATAGTGTGTGCTGGTTGAAGGTGATTTGCTTCCCCATGTTTGTCATCATTGTTCGTTTTCTTTATTGTGCGCAGGTGTCTAATGTGTGTGTTTTTGTTTTTTTTTTTTTTTTTTTTTTTTTTTTTTTTTTTTTGTAATTCGCTAGTGTGTGCATGTGTGGGTTTGGGTGTGTGCATGTATGTATTTATGTCGTCTGCACAGGTGGTCGTATGTTCTATGTTGTCCTTGTATTTTTTTCCTGTAATATTATACATTTTTGGAATGTAGTCTAGTGGTGGAGTACTTTTTTCCCGTGTTTCTATACTGTGTGTTGCATTTGTTTTGTATGTGTACGATAGTTGTGTGCAGTTTTGGGCGTCTTGGGGGGGGAGGTATTTCTGTTTTGAGTGGAAGTGCACATAGTATAATGCTTATGTGCACATGGTTGGCGTGTGTTTGTTATGTTGTTTCCCTTATAGTGTTCGTGTTTTTTAATTTTTGTCTTGCCGATGTGGCAGCATCATTTTGTGGTGATGAAGATTCATCAAGTCATAATGGTGGTTCCAGTGGGTGTGTTATGCATATCTCTCCCGGAAAAACGAAATATTGGCTGCCGATTTGTGAGGAAATGAGCAAATCATTTAATTTGTGGGTCAGAGGTTTAGCAAGTTGGACGATGGTGTTGAGTTCTATGTTCGGTATGCTTGTACTAGTGGGTTTGATATTCGTCGTAGCACGAATTCAAAGGATAGGGAGGGGAAGGTCTTGAGGAAGTATTTCGTGTGTTCTCGTCAAGGTTTCAAGAAGCCAGCTAAGGAGGTCTTGGGGAAGTATTTGGTGGGTTTCATCCGTTTGTAGTTCTTAGTTTTTGCATCTGCTGTTGGTATGTGTACCCGGGAAGTCATCCATGTCTGGAATAATTATTTTCATGTTTTACTCAAGTCTTATCGTGGGTTACTAGTAAAGTTGAGTTGTTTTTTTTCCTTCTGTTTGTAATTCAAGCATGTTGTCATCCATAAGGGGTTTCAAATGTGTGCATTTACTTTATGAACTGTGTGCACGGTTGTCTATATTTTGGTTGCTTTCTGTTAGTTGGTCTGTGCACTCAGGTTCGCACCCATGTGCACATAGTCGAATTCCATCTCTTAGGCATGAGGGTTTATTCGTTACCAGAACATAGTCCTTCGTGTGTGCACCTAAAGCACTATGTATGTGCATTCTTCTGTTCGGACTTATACGCTAATAGAACATAAGTGTGTGCACCCAAATGTGTTCCGCTGAGTAATGATTTAAAACAAAATAAATTTGTCTCGGATAATTATTTTCATGTTTTACTCTTGTCTAATCATGAGTTACTAGTAAAGTTGCATCGTTTTTACCTCCCTTTGTAATTCAAGCATGTTGTCATCCATAAGGGGTTTTAAACGTGTGCATTTACTTTACGAACAGTGTGAATGATTGTCTATATTTTGGTTGTTTTCCGTTAGTTGGTATGTGCACTCAAGTTCGCACCCGTGTGCACGGAGTGGAATTCCATCTCTTAGGCATGGGGGTTTAAGTTGGTGTAGCGCCATTTCGTTACCAGCACGTAGTCCTTCGTGTGTGCACCTAAAGCAATATGTATGTGCATTCTTCTGTCCGGACTCATACGCTAACAGAACGTAGGTGTGTGCACCCAAATGTGTACCACTGAGTAATGATTTAAAACAAAAGAAATTTAATTACCCCACGATGTGCACATCCGTGGGGCAGCGTGTGCATCGTAAATACCTTTCTGTGCACTGTTTCCTGTGTCACCAAAAAAAAAAACCAAGGCACTCTATATATGCACTTGTTTACGTCACCCTGTGCATATTACCAAATTCCGGCACTCTTTGGTTCAAGGCACTCTATGCACTTGTTTGTGTCACCCTGTTGATTTTTTCTCCAATCTTATCTCACAAACATTCTCCCCATGAATATTGTATCGCAGCAAAAGAAAATTTGCAGACAAAATTATTTAAATAGTGGTACTATTTCTCAATAATCATGGGAACAATTAGACAAATACACAACCTGGAAAAGTTACTTCACAATAACAGTACATCCAAATCAAATATATTTACAATCCATTTGACTTTTTTGTTTAAATAATTTCCACATAAAATTTGCTGGTATGGATTTGGTTGAACTTTGTCCCCAGCATAATACTCATTCCTTGCTATCTATTGCCTAACCAGTAACCACCATAGCACTAACCCACATTGAACGCCCAATTCTCCCATTCATCGCCACTCTAGCTTGAAGGTGTGTTTTTGTAATACCCTAAATGCCTACAGTCTGCATTACACCGGAAAGCCAGATCGGAATCAGTGCATGTGGTCGGAGCGGAGCCCTAACCTAACAGTCGCTGTCCCCATCGCCGGTTGCAAAAAAAAAATGGAAAAAAGAAAAAGAAATCGACCAGATTCGAGTACGGTACCTTGCCCCAATTCGTCGTTACGCTGTGCGTTTTGTTCCGGCCATGGCTAACCATAGGAAGCCTTGCAAAGCGCATCTCGCAATTGGATTCCGAATGGACCTCTATCGCATGAATTCAGCGGAGTGAGGAGAGTAAAAGTCTGCCCTCCCTATATTCTCGAACCACCCATGGCCAGCCTTTTACTAATTTACCCTCCCTTTCCTTTTGTTTTTGTTAATTACCAAGACTATTAAGTTAGCGTGTGCAATTTTTGCTACCAAATCTGAACCATCAATTATGTTCATCCTATGGCTACGATTTTGTCCTATTTCTCATCTAGAGGGGTTGTCTCATATGAAGTCAACCCTATATATATATATATATATATATATATATATGAAATTGAAGGACTAGCCCAATTAAAATAAATAAATTGCCCAAGGAATTAATTATCGTCTCACGGCTTAAACGAATTTACGGGGTGTTACACTCTACCCCCTTAAAAGGAGCTTCGTCCCCGAAGCTCACAGCTCATGGGAACTTGAAACAGAACGATTCAAGGGAACAAAGATTCAACGGAAGATTAAAGAGAACGATTGCTCAACCAATCCTAAACTCAAGAACATACTACACTTCTAGCATCCTAAACTTATAACTTACCCAACCTATAACTAGCATGCAAGAACTTAAGCTAATAACTCACCTAGATCAAACAAAGTCGGGTAGCGTCGCCTCATCTCGTCCTCCATCTCCCAAGTGGCCTCCTCGACTCCATGGTTGGACCAAAGCACCTTCACCAGCTTGATTGCCTTGCGTCAAGTCTCTCGCGTCTTGGAGTCCAAGATCCTCACGGGCCTTTCTTCATAGGACAACGTCTCGTCTAACTCTAGCGTCTCTGGTGCTATCACGTGTGAGGCGTCATGTAACACCCCGATTTCCTATTCTGACAACTATTACAAAATGCGTAATATAACGCTGCGGAAGCTTACCCTCTTAGCGGGAAACCGGGTGCTACCGCCACACTTAGAATGAAGTCTATCACCTCTTTGATAAAACTTTCACTCTAAGTGCACAGGCTATAAGAAAAAAAAACACACAACAACAACAACACCTCACAACCCAATATCGTAATCTAGGCATATATAAATATATATGTTAACATTTACAAAACAACTGTCCAAAAAGTTGGCCCAATGGTCAACATAATGTTAGAGTCATACATGTCCTTACTAGTCAAGATCAGTCATCCCCTGGCTACAAAAATTATATCTACACAAAAAAAGGATTAGACCCCTATAGACCTGCCATGCAACCTGCCTACACGATCTGAGAGTACGTCAGGCCCGTAAACTCACCCCAGACAAGATGCCACTCCCCTTCATACCAAGTGATATGGTCTAGGAACCGGGAAGTAACAACAACCATAGACCACTCCTCGTAATACTCAGGAGGACTGGGGTCCCAAGGGTAAGGGTAATAGACTATGAACTCTAAGGGGTCGCTCCCTACCAGCACCTCGATAGGGTAAAAGCCAAAAGAGGCCTGCACATCAGGACCATCAGGGATAGGGAGATCACTATCTACAACCGGTGAGCCGTTAGGAGCTGTAGGAGCAAAGCCAGGCGCATAAGGGTCCTCGCCAATCAACTGCTGCACAAAAGCGTCGTAGTCCATGCTACGACTCTCCTCTTCCGACGAACTGGGGGAGTTCGTCGGACTGCAGGAACTAACGCTGGATTCCGTCAGCGGCCTAATCTGCACCGTCCAATTTCATTAATCTTATTACTGAAATTCACGTATGTTTAAGTGGGGTTATTATGGTAATTTTAGTATTTATATTACGTGAATTGGAATGGTGCATTTTAGTACATAGTGTGGTGCGTTTGAATACATGTTGTGGTGCGTTTTATTACGTATGTTGGTGCATTAACTGTGTTGTGGAATGGTGTGTTTTAATCTATCCGTTGGTGCATTTTCATACGTAGAATGATGTGTAACTGTGTTGTGGAATGGTGTGTTTTAATACGTCGTCTGGTGCATTTTAATACATTGAATGGTGTGTATTTTAACACATGTGTTTCTAATAAATGTGGTGCATTTTAATATGTATAATGGTGCATATTTTAGCACATGTTTTCTTTTTTTTTTTCTTTTTTTTTTTTGAAAACTAGCACATGTTTTCTAATATGTGTAAATAGTGTATGCTTATAATCTGACATGAGGCACGTTGTGGTACATTTTAATACCTAAAATGATGTGTTTTATTAAGTATATTGATGAATTTTAAGTGAATAAACGCATTTGGTATATTGTGTGGAATTGTGTGTTTTATCGATCCTCTGGTGCGTTTTAGTACGTAGAATGGTGTGTTCTGTAACATATATGTATTGCGCGTTGATTTGATGAGTTGATATGATCTAATGGCTGAAAATAGGTCACACGGCCACACCTAATGACCAGGCCACACCTGATCATGACTATATATATATATATATATATATATATATATATATATATATATATATATATATATATATATATATATATATATATATATGAGATCTTGTGTGAAAGAGGCCCTAGGTGAAACATGCAGTCCTAGGTGAAAAATATAGTGAGATCTGAGCCGTTGATAAAATCTATATCAACGGCTCAAATTAATGAATTTTTTTAAAAAAATTGTGTCCTGAGAAGAAATAAGCAAAGTATAAAAATGGCGCACCTTAAATGTTAGAATGACGCAAGAGGTCACCCATCCTATGATTGTTGTAAGTCAAGCACGCTCAACCACAGAGTTCTTTGGCTATCTAGTTGTCATATCCTACTTAAAACCAATTTGTAATAAGTATGTGGACATTAACCATTTAACCACATCCCTCCATGGTAAGCCACAACGCCACGTTTGGAATTGAGTAGGTGCTAAACTCGCCCAACATGGTCCACACCCAACAATCTCAACAATTTATATCGTGGACCCTGATCCAATTTAATCCATAGAATTTGACTTTGTAATGTCCAGAATTCATGTTCATTATATTGTGTTTATGTGTATGTGTATTATGAACATGAATTATGTACATTATGAAGTCATATTATGTGTATTGGAATAGGGTCCACAGTGCTCTGTGGATCCTGGTCCACGATATAATGGTTGCAACAATCATCCTCCTAGCACCTACCGCAACCTTTGAACACCAAATCCTGGTCCACGATATAACGGTTGCAACAATCCTCCTCCTAGCACCTGCCGCAACCTTTGAACACCAAGCCCAATTGTGAAGCATGCATGACTCGGTCCTTAGCCTTCGCGTCCATCATTCCCTCTTGGGACTGGACTTGGCCCAACCTGCACGCACATCCCATCTTGGACTAGTCTCAGCTTCCACCACAGAGTTCTTTAGCTATTTGGTTCTCATATCCTACCTAAAACCAATTGGTAATAAGTAAGTGACATTAACCATTTAACCACATCCATGGTAAGCCACAATGCTATGTTTCGAATCTAGCAAGGGCTGAACTTGGCCAATCCGGCCGAAGCCTAACATAAGTGTTAAAATGACGCACATTCAATGTTAAAAATGGCGCACCTTAAGTTTTACAAGCATGCACCTTAACAGCACATTTGGTTCACGGAATGAATTCGGAAGAATTAAGAATGCTATTCCATAGTGAATGAAATAGGTAAGGAATAGAACACGAATTGTATAATATTGTTTAGTTCGCTGAAGGAATAGACTTTAGGAATTGTATTCCAGTGTTTGGTTGGTTAAAGGAATAGAAATGGAATAAGTTTTAAAGATATAAATACCTTTATACAACAACAACAACAATAACAACAACAACAACAATATCTTTATATTTATATACATGTATATGTTTATATGAGAGAGAGATAAAATAACAATAACAACAACAACAATAATTATTATTATTATTATAATTAGTCCATATTATAAAAAAAATAAATATTTATATTAAATAGTTATTAATTAATAACAACTCAGATATAAATAAAGATACATATGTGTATGTATGCATAATAATAATAATAATAAGCAATAATAATAATAATAATAATAAATAAATAATAATAATAATAATAATAATAATAATAATAATATAATATATAATAATAATAATAATAATAATAATAATTATTATTATTATTATTATTATTATTATTATCATTATTATTATTGTTGTTGTTATTGTTGTTGTTGTTATTGTTATTACTATTATTTGTGTGTGTATGTGTGTGTATGTATAATTTATTTAAATATATATATATATCTATATATATATATATATATATATATATATATATTATATATATATATATATATATATATATATATATATATATATATATATATATATATTGATAGATAAAAATTAAAATTAATTAAAAATATACATTTATATAATACATTATATTTTTTAAATATAAATATTAAATAATATGCAAAGGTCATTTTTGGCATTTGTAGTATAAAAGTTATTCCCAAGAGTATAGAAATAGCTAATGCTAAAGCCTCCGTAGGAATGGCTATTCCATTTGCAAAGGTAATAGTTCATTCCTAAGAATGTTATTCCCATGACAAAATGAACAAAACAAAAAATGGAATAGGTCATTTCGAGGAATGTTGTTTCATTTCTGACCTATTTCATGAACCAAACACGCCATAAGTGTTAAAATGATGTACCTTAAGTGGAGAACTTATGCACCTTAAGTGTATGTAAGACGCACCTTAAGTGTATGTAAGACGCACCTTAAGTGTTAAAAGGACGCACCCTTAAGCTTTGAAAGACGTGCCTTAAGCTTTAGAATGACGCACCTTAAGTTTTCAAGTGTATAACTGACGCACCTTAAGTATTAAATTGGCGCACCTTAAGTATTAAAGCAATGCACCTTAAGTACAGAAAATACACACCTTAAGTTTAAACAATACGCAAAATGATCAAAATGTCATCACGTTTTTTTTTTAATCCGTGTTCATCCTGGATATTGATTTTGACAAGATCAATGATTATCATTCATCCGAATTTTTTAAAGGGACACCTCCTTCACATTTGATATATATATATATATATATATATATATATATAGAGAGAGAGAGAGAGAGAGAGAGAGAGACTTCAAAATGAACATATAAAAAAATTAATATTGTGAATATCATATATCCTGTCCAAAAATCACTCTAAATTTTTAATTTGTGATTAATTTTTTAAGTTTTTGTTCCAAAAAAAATGAAAACAGAAACTATAGAACTGAAAAATTGAGGTAAATTGGCCCATCATGTTTTCTATTTCGGTTTTTATTCTCAAATCTTCTATTTTTCAAAAAAAAAAAACAAAAGAAAAAAAAACCTCTTAATAAATATACATTAAATATCTCATTCATTATTCTCACATCGCACCCAAATCGTTCACCTTTAACCCATCAAGACCATAATTTTATACTTTAGGTTAAATTGATCACAGGCTTCAAATTCCCCGACAAAGTTGCCAATGATTATTGCAACCTTCTCAGACATGAATCCCGGCTGAAGGCCATGCACTTGGACCCAGAAAGAGGCCACATCTAACCCTACCGTCAAAGGATCATCCCCCTGCACCAGACGACGCAGGAGAACCAAGATTTGCTCAAAAGTCCATGGACCATCATCCACCACACGAGACACATCTCGCTCCATATAGAAAGTAAACAAAAACCTTTCATTCCCCAATTCCCGAACATGCACACCTTTCGTTGGCCGCCATGCCGTAGCCATGACATCCCGAAAAACCACAAATTTCACCGGCCGATCAGAAAGCACCCTACCCACTGCCGCATATCGAAAATCGTAAACTGGTGGAGCAACCTCCTCAACTTCCACAATCGCACCATCCGCAGCATCATCAATGGACACTGCCTCACAAGCTCTCACAATTCCGCTAGAACCTCCCTTCTCCATGATTCAGGATCGAAAACACGGCGAAGACAGACAAAAAGCGGGAGAAACGGACAAAAACCCTAGGAAACAAGACAGAAAACGAGAAAATGGCTGAAAAAAAACTCTCCACTGAGAAACCGGGAGAGAGAAAAACGTATACCCTTATGTAATAATTTGTTGTATTCTATTTGGCCCTGGCACCCATCTTTTCCCATATAATTATTGCCTCAGTGGAGAGTTTTCTTTTTAGCCGTTTTCTCGTTTTCTGTCTTGTTTCCTAGGGTTTTTGTCCGTTTCTCCCGCTTTTTGTCTGTCTTCGCCGTGTTTTCGATCCTGAATCATGGAGAAGGGAGGTTTTAGGGGAATTGTGAGAGCTTGTGAGGCACTGTCCATTGATGATGCTACGGATGGTGTGATTGTGGAAGTTGAGGAGGTTGCTCCACCAGTTTACGATTTTCGATATGCGGCAGTGGGTAGGGTGCTTTCTGATCGGCCAGTGAAGTTTGTGGTTTTTCGGGATGTCATGGCTATGGCATGGCGGCCAACGAAAGGTGTGCATGTTCGAGAATTGGGGAATGAAAGGTTTTTGTTTACTTTCTATATGGAGCGAGATGTGTCTCGTGTGGTGGATGATGATCCATGGACTTTTGAGCAAAACTTGGTTCTCCTGCGTCGTCTGGTGCAGGGGGATGATCCTTTGACGGTAGGGTTAGATGTGGCCTCTTTCTGGGTCCAAGTGCATGGCCTTCAGCCGGGATTCATGTCTGAGAAGGTTACAATAATCATTGGCAACTTTGTCGGGGAATTTGAAGCCTGTTGATATTGCTAAATACGGGCACCAAGTAAACCGGAAAATACGATCGTATATAACAAGGATCAAAAACCCGGTTACAAAGCAAGAAGTGCTCAAAGGGCTCGGCGGGTCGGCAGTGGGCTTTCCTACTGTCCGAGCTCTCTTTAAGTCTTAGTCTAGTAACGGCCAAAAGATCCTCTCTCTCCTCATAAATGCGCTATTTATAAGAGGGAAAAGTGCGGCTACCGGTCCTCCGGCATGACGGGAACGTGGCGGACATGCGTTTACCTCCTTCTACGCCCAAGCGGGGAAAGGTACGTGGCGGCTGCTGGTGTGTTGCGTCGGGGCCCATCGGGGTACTGTTCGGTCCGTGACGTCCAGCTTTCCAGCCGACCGCTCTCCGAAGGTCCGACCACCCGACCGTAAGCTTTTTCGACCGAGCCCGAGGTGTAGCCGACCGGTTCTGGAGTATATACACTATCACATAGCCCCCTCACCCCAAAGTGCGACGAGTAAAAACACGAAGGAGTCCTTCGGGGTGAACAAACCGAAGCCTAGCCGACAACACTGCCTCAAGATTCCGACTTGGTCCTCGCGTAGGTGTACCGGAACTCAGTGAGGGCTCACTCACGGCGGAAAAGCGCTTTCGGCGGGAAAACTCTCGAAACCCGAACCGTCCAGGACGTCGCCTATAAATAGGCGCTCCAGCACCATGCCACCTCTTTCGCCTTCAGCTATCCGGAGATCAGAGCCTCCCGAGCATAAACGAAGGAACCACGCCGCGTCACGTTGCAGAGTATTTCCTCTCCTCCGACCTGCATACTCGGTAAGCTTTCCATCTCCTTCACTTTTTAGCATGATAGGATCCCGTAGCTTAGGTCGGCTACGCCTCCCAAGCTGAACCCCAATCCCTTCGCTTAAATAGGAATTAGGATGTCGGACTCGGACAGTCAAAACGCATCAGCCCGGGACTACGACGAAGGAGACGAGGCGATTAGCAATAGCTCTTCTCCTTCGACCGGAGGCTCTACCTTCAACCAGATCGACGAAGTGGAGCGCGTTTCCCCTTTCCCCGAGGAAAAGGACGGGTCGGCTCGGCCCACTGCCTCCTCTGAAGATGTCAGCTCGGCAGGCCCGGGCAAATCACCTCGGGTCGTGCTTTCGAAGATGTTTCCCCAACTCGCCCCTCACGACGTAGAGCAAATTGCCGCCACCCTCCCTCAAAAGGGCGTTCCTCGAGAGTTGCGATACGGCCGGCATAATCCAGCCCCGGAGGCTTCGTCCCGATCTCGCGCGCTTTCGGCCCCGGGCGAAGCAAGTTCTTCCGTGCCTGATCCCCGACCATCATCAGCGTCGCCTGCCCCCGTGGCCACTAGCTCGTCAGATCCGAACGCGCCCGAGGCCAACCAAAACGCCGACGCTCTGCCCGCGACCCGAAAGAAGATGGTCTTCTTAAACAGCGAGGTCATTCAGCAGCAAAAATGCCTTCTCACCCGGGCCGATGTAGATGAGATCCACGCGTTGTTACGCGGTCGGATCCCTTATAAGGTCAGCCGGTCGCTCGGCAACGTGATCGACCGTCAGGTCGGCGACTGGCTCGGGATCCACCTGGATTCCTTGAAAGCGCCTCTGACCTTCCCCTTCTCTCCTTTCCTCCTTGCCTTCTTGAGGTACTACGAGGTGCTTCCCGGGCAGATCATTCCGAACGCTCATCGGATGATCGCGTGCTTTCCCCAGATCTGCACTCGGCACGGGCTGATGTGCACGATGGAGCTGTTCAACTTCCTCTACGACGTCAGGCCTCTCGCGCCCAAGCATGGAGGAGGTTACCTGATGCTCCAGTCCCGAGGGCACCACTGCACTCTTACCAACGTGCCCGACAGCAATAAGGGGTGGAAGAACCGGATACTCTCGGTTGAATACAAGTGGAGATTACCGGTTCCCCGAGTGTGGTCTACGCACGTCACTGAGCATCAGTTTCCCAAGCGGACCCGGGCTCTCACCGATGCAGCCGCGAAGATCTCCTCGGAGGTGTATGACTACCG
>CP025646.1:26256847-26280231 GCA_003576665.1 Ipomoea trifida
GGGGGGGGGGGAGATAGTAATAGTCGGTTCTTCCATGCGTCGGTGAATGGTAGGCGGAGGAAGAACCAGATTAGGGGGTTGAGGGATGAGTTGGGTGTTTTTGTGACGGATGACGCGGGGTTGGGAGATATTGCGGTGAACTTTTTTACAAATTTGTTCACGGCTCATCGGGGTGACTATGGCCCTGTGCTAGAATGTTTGAACCAGCGGGTGACGGTGGCCCAGAATGCTACGCTGTTACGCACGATTTCTGGAGAGGAGGTCTGGGAGGCGGTATTCGCAATGCACCCCGATAAGTCTCCCGGGTCGGATGGCTTGTCACCGGGGTTTTTTCAACAGCATTGGAGTATTGTTGGAAATGAGGTAGTTCATTTTTGTGAATCTGTTCTATCTTCTGGTCATTTACCTGATAATATAAATTTTTCCCATATTGTTCTAATCCCGAAAAAGAAAAACCCTGAGTTGATGTCTGAGTTTCGCCCAATATCCCTTTGTAATGTTCTGTATCGTATTCTTGGGAAACTCCTAGCTAATAGATTCCGGGCAGTTTTGGATTCTATTATATCTTGTGCCCAGAGTGCCTTCATTCCTGGGCGCTCTATTATTGATAATGTTTTAATAGCCTATGAGTCAAACCATGCTTTGAACCACCACCGGGGTAGAGGAGGGGGGTTTGGTGCTCTGAAGGTGGATATGAATAAGGCATATGATAGAGTGGAGTGGGGTTTCCTTGGGGCGATTTTAACGAAGTTGGGGTTTGATGAGAGATGGGTACGTCTAATGAGGGAGTGTGTTTCAACGGTTGAGTATTCGGTTCTTGTCAATGGTCAAGAGCGGGGGCCTATCGTTCCTTCTCGGGGCTTAAGACAAGGGATCCTTTATCTCCCTGCTTATTTATTATTGTGGCTGAAAGTTTGAGCTCTATGTTGAGGGTACAGGAGGAGGTGGGGGCTTTACATGGGATTAGGGTGGCGCGTACGGCTCCCGCTATTTCTCATTTATTTTTTGCCGATGATTGTTTGTTATTTTTTAGGGCAAATAATTTGGAGGCAGGGCTTATAAAGGAGGTGTTGAGGGAGTATGGGGAGGCGAGTCGTCAAGTAGTGAACTATGATAATACAACAATAGTGTTTGGGAACAATGTGATGAGGGAGGATAAGGAGGCGGTGTGTGAGGTCTTAGGAGTTCATGAACAACATGGTAGAGGGAAATACATGGGTTTACCGGGCTTGGTTGGTCGTCGAAAGAAAGAGGTTTTGGGGTTTGTGAGGGAAAAAGTCCGGGCACGGATTATGAATTGGGGAACCGTTTCTTATCGAGGGGTGGCCGGGAGGTCCTTCTAAAAACCGTTCTGCAAAGTATTCCCAACTATGCTATGAATGTGTTTTTATTGCCCAAGGGTTTGTGTGAGGATATTGAGAGGCTTATGAACTCCTTTTGGTGGGGATGTGAGAATAACGGAGGTCGGGGGATTCGATGGAGTACGTGGAGTGATCTTTGTCGGCCAAAGACGTTTGGGGGAATGGGGTTTCGTAGAGTGCGGGATATGAATTTAGCTATGTTGGGTAAGCAGGGGTGGTCTTTATTAACAAATCCAAATGCTCTTGTTACGAAGATTTTTAAATTAAAGCTCGCTACTTCCCTCATACTTCTTTTCTGGAGGCCGGGCCGGGGTCAAATCCATCGTTTGTATGGACGAGCATCCGGGAAACTCAGGGGTTAGTCCGGGCAGGGGCGAGGAAGAGGGTTGGGGATGGGACTACGGTGAGAGTTTGGGGGGAGCCTTGGTTACCGGATTCCACAAATCCATATATGATTACACCGGAGCCTATATACTTAAATAATCCCATGGTTTGTTCTTTGTTTCACCCGGGGTCTACTAACTGGGATGAGGATTTGGTCCGTGATATTTTCCTGGAGCGAGATGCAAAATTGGTGGTAAGCCTGCCAACCTCTTTGGGTCGCATGGCTGATGGGTGGTTTTGGGAGGGTGAGATACATGGGTTTTACTCAGTGAGCAGTGCTTATAAACTTGCAACTACTCATTGGAGTAACAGTGAGGGGAAGGGCTGGGTCGGGGTATGGAATCTGGGCATCCCTCATAAGGTTAAGTGCTTTTTCTGGACTTTGTGTACATCCCGGTTACCGACTAAGGATGTTTTGGCTGTTAAGAAGGTGGTGATGACTGATCTTTTATGCCCTTTATGTGGGAAGGGCGTCGAAACAGTGGCTCATTTGTTCGCAAACTGTGACTTTGCTCACGCCTGCTGGCATGAGGTGGAATCGGCATGGAGTAAGACATATGTGGAGCGGTTTGAGGATTGGCTTGAAGAGATGTGGGGTGTGCTATCGCCAAATATTTTAGAGAAAGTAGTTATGGTGTGTTGGGCTATTTGGAATAATCGGAACCAGATGGTGTTTAAAGAGCAATGCATGACCTCACAGCATATGGTGGCGGGTGCTTTGATTTATTTGCAGAATTGGAAGGCTGCCCAGCGTATTGCATGTCCGGCTCGTTCCAGAATGGAGGGGCCTCCTCGCCCAACCTGCTTAAAAGTAAATGTGGATATTGCCATGGGTTTTGACAATTCTCAAATGGGTGTGGGGTGGATTGTGAGAGATGAGGAAGGGGTGGTAATGGGGGTGGCTTGGAAGGTGGTGGCGGGGCTTTTTAAGGTGAGGGAAGCAGAAGCGTTGGGAGTGAGGGAAGTTTTGAGCTGGCTCAAGTGCAAAGGGTGGGATAGGGTGGTGGTTGAAACGGATGCTCAGACAGTAACAAATGCGGTAGGAGGAAAGCAAAATCTCACTCCTTTTGGTCTTCTAATCCACGATATCAAGGCTTTGCTGGATAGTTGCGAGGGGTTTCATCTCACTTTTATTCAGAGGGGTGCGAACACGCCGGCTCATCATATCGCTATGTTAGGAATATAGCGGAATAATGCGGAAGCGAAGAATCGAAAATTGAGAATTATAGAAGTTAAATAATAGGGACAATATCAAAAGAGAATTAATAAATATAGTATATATTTATATATGCTACGTGAGATATGAAAGAAACAAATTAGAAGGATGAATTAATTGAATTGATGGTGCTTCTCACGTGTTCGTATATTATATATATATATATATATATATATATATATACATACATATTCAATATTTCCTCCTTTAGAAATTCGTCTGTTATTTATATATTGTCCATATTATTCAACTTCTATAATTCTCAATTTTCGATTATTCGCTTCTGCATTATTCAGCTATATTCCTAACAAGTGGTATCAGAGCGGTTTAATTGAGAATTGTTTTCAAAGATGTCGACTGTTACCAAGTTCGATATCGAGAAGTTCAACGGGAAAATTAGCTTTTCTATCTGGAAGGTTCAGATGGAAGCCGTTCTAACCCAGAACGGTTTGAAGAAAGCGCTAGCTGGGAAGAAGAAGAAACCGGCTACAATGACAGATGAAGATTGGGAAGATTTAGATGACAAGGCACGTTCAACCATTCAATTGTGCCTGTCTAAATCGGTTCTACGTGAGGTGATAGGTGAGAAGACTGCGTCAGATTTATGGGACGAGCTGGATTCGCTCTACATGGACAAATCTCTGGCGAACAAGCTGCGCCTGAAGGAGCGGCTGTACACAATCCGTATGACGGAAGGTACTTCAATTCAGTCTCATTTTGATGAATTCAATTCTATTTTATTGGACTTGGAAAATATTGATGTCGTAATTGACGATGAGGATCGTGCTATTTTATTGCTTGTTTCTCTCCCTACATCATACAAGCATTTCAAAGAAATTATGCTGTATGGTAATTCTCTGGGAGTCCTAACTTTCAACAGTGTTAAGTCGAACCTATTGTCCAAAGAAAAATTTGACTTAGAAACTAAGTCTGAGGACAAAGGTGAAGGCTTGACTGTTAGGGGTCGTTCAGTTGAAACGGAGAATAGCAATAAAAAATCTAGATCCAAGTCCAAAGGACGTAAGTCCAACAAATCCTGTAAGTACTGCAAGAAGCATGGTCATGATGTGACTGAATGCTTCAAACTGAAGAACAAGCAAGAGAGAGAGAAGAAGTCCGCTGAAGCTAGTGTTGTTGAAAGTGATTCAGAAGGCGATGTTATGTTATCTGTTAGCTCCGGTGACAAACGGAGCGAAACTGAGTGGATTCTGGACTCTGGTTGTACATTCCACATGTGTCCACACAAAGACTGGTTTATCTCTCTAGAACCAGTTGATGGTGGAGTTGTCTTGATGGGTAATGATGCCCAATGCAAGGTTAGTGGAATTGGAAGTGTTCATATCAAAACTCATGATAACGTTATCAGGACTCTTACCAATGTTCGGTATATTCCTGATTTGAAACGCAATCTGATTTCATTGGGCACCTTGGAATCTCTGGGGTGCAAGTACACAGCTGAAGGTGGAGTTCTGAAAGTTATTAAAGGCTCTCTTGTTCTTATGAAAGCTTCTCGTTCTGGAAGCTTGTACGTGTTGCATGGCAGTACAGTGACAGGTTCAGTTGCGGTATCCTCATCAATGTCTGATGCTGATCTCACTCAATTATGGCATATGCGTCTGGGGCATATGAGTGAGAAAGGCATGCATATCTTGAGCAAGAAAGGCCTCATTGGTTCAAGTACGGGTAAATTACAATTTTGTGAGCATTTGTGTTTTTGGGAAACAAAAGAGGGTTAGTTTCTCTACTGCTACACACCGTACCAAAGATGTATTAGAATATATACATTCTGATTTATGGGGACCGACTAAAGTCCAGTCTATGGGAGGCTGTAGATATTTTATGTCTATTATTGATGACTTTTCTCGTAAAGTCTGGGTCTATTTCCTGAAACATAAAAATCAGGCATTTTCTATTTTCAAAAAGTGGAAAATTCTCGTTGAGACTCAGACAGGGAAAAAGGTCAAGAAGCTCAGGATAGACAATGACTTGGAGTTCTGTGAGTCAAATTTCACTGAGTTCTGTGCAGCACAAGGAATTTCCAGGCACAAGACCTTGCCTGGAAAACCCCAGCAAAATGGTGTTGCCGAATGTATGAACAGGACTCTGTTAAAGAGAGCTCGTTGTATGCTCTCTAATGATGGGTTATGGAAACGGCGTGATTTTTGGGCCGAAGCCGTTTCTACTGCATCCTATTTGGTAAATAGGTCTTCACATTCATCCCTCGATTTCAAAATTCCAGAAGAAGTTTGGTCAGGTAATCCTGTTGACTACTCTATGTTAAGAGTTTTTGGATGTCCTGCTTATGCTCATTCCAGTACGGGTAAATTAAACCCTAGAGCTGTCAAATGCATTTTCCTTGGTTATGCTTCTGAGTCAAAAGGATATCGTCTATGGTCTCCTGATTCCCACAAGATCATTCTAAGCCGAGATATCACTTTTGATGAAAATGCACTACTTTCTTCTGGAAAAGATCATGTTATTCCCAGTACAGTTGATACGCATAGTACTAGAGAGAAGGTGGAGTTTGAGTTCAAGCCTATTGATAGTATTACTACCATTGATTGTAATACTAAAGATGATGCATCTACTAGCACTGCGCCTCTCGTTCAGCCACAACGGGAGCACTCTATTGCCCAAGACCGGCCTGGGAGGACAATTAAAAAACCTGCTAGGTATGCTACTAGTGATGATGAAACCCACTTGGTTGCTTATGCTCTTTCAATTGCACAGGAGATTGATGGTGATCCATCCTGCTACTCTGAAGCTATTTCCTGTGCCAACTCGTCCAAGTGGTTGGTTGCTATGCAAGAGCAGATGGAAAGTCTCCATAAGAATGAGACTTGGGAGCTGGTAGAGTTGCCAAAAGGTAAACGTCCATTGAGCTGTAAATGGTTTTACAAGAAGAAAGAAGGCATCCCTGGGGTTGAGAAAGCACGGTGGAAAGCACGGTTGGTTGTTCGAGGTTTCGATCAACGTGAAGGTATTGACTTTAACGAGATCTTTTCTCCTGTTGTTCGTCATACCTCTATACGTGTACTACTTGCTTTTGTTGCTCTTTTTGATTTGGAGTTGGAGCAACTTGATGTAAAGACTGCATTCCTACATGGAGAGCTTGATGAAGAACTTTACATGTACCAACCTGAGGGGTTTGAGGTTCCTGGGAAGGAACATTGTGTTTGTCGTCTATAGAAGTCTCTTTATGGGCTAAAGCAAGCTCCAAGGCAATGGTACAAGCGATTTGATGCTTGTATGTTGGGGCAAGGATTCTCAAGAAGCTAATATGATAGTTGTGTCTATTTTAAAGAATTTTCTAATGGGTCTTTTGTCTACTTACTACTTTATGTTGATGGTATGCTTATTGCTTCCCCTGACATGTCTCTTGTTGAGAAGTTGAAGTCTCAACTAAGCAATGAGTTTGAGATGAAAGACCTTGGAGCAGCAAAGAAGATTCTTGGCATGGAGATACACAGGGATCGTCAAGCTGGTAAACTTTATCTATCCCAGAAAAAGTATGTTGAGAAGGTGCTTGATCGATTCAATATGTCTAATTGTAAGCCTGTGTCTACTCCACTTGGTGAACATTTTAAGTTGTTTTCTGATTCATGCCCTAAATCTGATGTTGATGTGGCTTATATGTCAAAAGTTCCTTACTCTAGTGCTGTTGGTAGACTTATGTATGCTATGGTGTGCACTAGACCTGATTTGGCTCATGCTGTAAGTGTTGTGTGCCGTTATATGCACAACCCTGGTAAGGAACATTGGAACGCTGTTAAATGGATTCTACGGTACCTAAAGGGTACTTCCTCCTTGGGCTTGATTTTTATAGGAGTTCTTCTGCATCTACTGACATTATGGGCTTCGTAGATTCTGATTATGGTGGTGATCTTGACAGACGTCAATCGCTTTCCAGTTATATTTTCACTCTGTGTAATTGTGCTATCAGTTGGAAAGCTACGCTTCAGTCTATTGCTGCGTTATCTACGACTGAGGCGGAATACATTGCAGCAACAGAGGGTGTCAAAGAAGCTACTTGGCTACGAGGTTTGGTTATGGAGCTTGGTGTTTCACAAGGTCAGACTGTTGTGTTCTCAGATAGTCAAAGTGCTATCCATCTCACCAAAAGTGATACATATCATGCCAAAACCAAACACATTGATGTCAGATACCATTTCATTCGAGATGTTGTAGCTGCGGGAGATATTGTTATCCAGAAGGTTCACACATTGGAGAATCCAGCAGACATGCTTACCAAGCCTCTTCCTATCACTAAGTTCAAGCAATGCTTGAGTTTAGTCGGTTGTTCCAGTTGTTAATTCTCACAGTAGATTTGATCCAAGGTGGAGATTGTTAGAACATAATTTGTGTGGCTCAAATTTGCCTGTACCATTTCTACATCCTTTGCCGATATTTGCTCTGCATGTCCTCACGTTCATTGTAATGCCGCAAGATGCGTGCCATTATACTTCCTTATTTTTCTCTCTTTCTTTGTATAAATAGCACCATACTTGTGCTTTGTAAATTGCTCATTTCGTACATCAATTATTAATTGAATTCCTTTTGCTTCTCACGTGTTCGTATATTATATATATATATTTATTTCCGATTCTCTTTTGAGAGTTTATATATATATATATACATATTCAATATTTCCTCCTTTAGAAATTCGTCTGTTATTTATATATTGTCCCTATTATTCAACTTCTATAATTCTCAATTTTCGATTATTCGATTTCGCATTATTCCGCTATATTCCTAACACGCTAAATTTGCTTTACAACACCACGATGATGGCCTGGTCGAGAATTTTGATTATATTCCGCATTTTATTTCTCATGTTGCTCGTATTGACTATTTGCATTTTTAATATATGAGTTTCGTTTGTTTCGTCAAAAAAAAAAAAAAAGGTTAATTTGAATATGTTAAATTTTAATGTATGTGCTCTTAGATAAGATAATAAGGTTAAAAGTCAAAACCAGTTAATACAATGTAACAAATATAATATTTAACTTTAGCATTTTTTGTTTAAATTTAAATATTATATTTGATATACAAAAAGGAATTTCTTCAATTCTATTTAGCATTTTATATTTAAAGTTAAATATTATACTATAAAGTAGTGTAGACTGATTTTACTTCAGTTCTCTAATTTTTCATTTTTATATGTTTTATTTTAAAAGTGTAGAGATAAATATATTCTTTATTTATCTCTGTAGTATTCAAAAAATATATTCTTTATTTTTATTTCTCTACTTTAATTTATTTAAAAAAAATAGTGAATTTATATATGACTTAACGTACACTTTTTTAAAAAAGAAAAATAAATCGTTTATAAAAAAAATAACCAAATCATATATTCACGATAGAGAAGTCTCCAAGAAATACCCAAGTATATATTCACCGCACCAAAAAGGGGATTTGTAGACTTAATGCCCACTTAAATTTGATTATAAACCAATTAAATGAAGCAATTAAGGTGGACCTAATTGGTTTCCAAACTTCCAGTATCCAAAGTTTGACTAAAATGAAGTGGGTAGCAACACTAGCTAGGAATGGTGGTTACCAAATAGGAGTAGATCATTGAAGGTGATGAGATGAAATCCCCACCCCCCTCCCCCCCCCCAAAAAAAAAAAAGGAGAAAAATATCATGTGTACTCTCATTTTCTAGTCTCAACTTTTACTTTCACACACAAAATCTTGATATAAACATTTGTATTAAGACTCAACATAAAAAAAGTTACTTATCAGTGTCCCTCATATCAAGAAATAAAACTTGATAAGATTTAGAAGTTCATGTAGTAGAACTCTATAAGAAAGGAGATGGAAACGATAAAGTGATTAAATCAACTAACCTCTCTTTTCTCAGCTGACCAGACCCCCTTTAATTTAGCCATGTGCTGCTTGAGATGTCGTTGTTTGACCATACTAATATGTATTGTATTTATATATGGACAAATCAACTTCAAAATCCATCCATGGAAAAATTACATTTTTTGTTCTTAATTTATAAAGTAATTGTAGAATTTGTTTTGAGTGTTGATCATGCTTACTTTTTATATCTAAGGCTATGTTTGACAAACTTAGCTGAAACGATAGCTAAAAACTCAAAAGTAGCTGAAAACTGAAAAGCTATAAGCTCGGAGCTGAAATCTAAAGAACTGTTAAGTTAGTTGTTATGCTTAAAAGTGTTTGGTAAAATTAGTTTTTTTTATAAGTTGATAAATGCAAAAAGACTAAAAAATACATCTTCATAAAAGTTAAATAGTTTTAAATTTAAATAGGTTTATTCACATATTAAAATATAAAATAATGAAATCAATATAATTTAATAAAATATAAAGTATGAACATATATTTGAAAATATATAAAGTAAAACAAGATGTTTATAATTCATAAAATTAGTTCATACAAAAATTATTGTTCAAACACAAATATCAAATTAAAATTACAACGAAACATATTGAAGAAAAAAGACCAAAAGAGTTTTAATTGGGAGGGATAAATTATGTCATTTATATAAATAATAAGGATAAAGATGAAAAAAAGTTAAGAAGCTACTAGCTTATTTTTGAAAAGCTACATGAAGTAGCGTTTCAAAATAAGCACTTATTTTAACCTACTAGCTTATTTTGAGAACATTACCAAACAAAGCTTATAGCTTATTAGTAGCTTAAAATAATCTATAAGCTCCTAAATAAGATATGCCAAACACAGTCTAAATTATCAATGGTATTGTACTTTTCGTTCTTTCATGCTCACTTTTGCCCTTAATGTTTTATTAGTAAATGGACAAATTAAAAAGTGTAACATCAATAATAATTTAGGAACGAAAAGTAAATATGATCAATACTTAGAACGAATTTTACAATTACTTTATAATTTAGAGAATGAAAAGGAAAATTTTTCTAATATCATACGGTTCCTCCCGGCCTGGCGCGAGAAATTAATAAAGTTAGGTTGCTAAACAAGACAATGACGTATGACAACCTCAATCTAGAACAAGATACACATGCATACAACCTTATGACTGTGCCTGTTCGGACATTATATCAAAAGGTGCACATTTCAATTCACACACGCACATGCATGCCTTTTACATTTGGCTTACCATAACTCAACTAAGAAATTACCATTTAGAGACTGAAAATGACAACCCAATGGACAATAATTTCATGGGTCCTTGTGTTTTTTTGCTTACATATTGGGAAAATAGTTTACCATTTTCTTAAACACCCATCATTCTTTACAAGGTACTATTAGTTCTATACAAAATTAAGTTCGACTTCGTAACCACATACTTAAAAGGGTAACAGAAGTGTCATCACACCACATAGTAATAATTGACTAAAAAATTTTACTTTTAAGCTATTTAGTATGTGTGATTTTCTTTCCTAATTAACGTATCATTGCAATAGCACCCCTAATTAGTTACCAATTTAGTGTATTTAGTCTTCTTTCAGATGGATCGGATGCCATTATTTTGGACGAAAAAATTCACACTTGTTTTCAGTGGCGAAGTCAGAAAATTTTTTCAGTGGGGCGAAACATAAAAGATGTAGTTTAAAAAATAATCACTTAAAAGGAATATAGTCCGAAATATTGTTGGATGTACACGAAAAATAAAACACAATAAAACTTTATAAAAATATTAATAACAATATATGAAACATAATTAATTTGATAAAATAATTCAAATAGAAAACAAATTATAAATTGAATCACTTAAAAGGAATATAGTCATAAATATTGTTGGATATAGACAAAAAATAAAACATACTAAAACTTTATAAAAATATTAATAACAATATATGAAACATAATTAATTTGATAAAATAATTATATAAAATTATTAATAAAAATATATGAAACATAATTAATTTGATAAAATAATACTTTATAAAAATATTAATTACAATATACTCCCTCTGTCCTATTTATCATTCATTGGTCAAATCAACTCTTTGTTTATTACTTATTTTCTTTAGTAATTTTTTATTATTTTGAAATTTCATTTTTTGTGTTTAATAGTATTTTTAATGTAGTTTCTAAATATATAAATTTTATATATTAATGATAAACTTAATACTATAAAAAAATTAAGTTAAAATAACTTCAGTCAAGCCTCGTTAAACGAATCAGACAACCAAAATGGGACGGAGGTAGTATGAAACATAATTAATTTGATAAAATAATTCTATAAAAATATTAATAAAAATATATGAAACATAATTAATTTGATAAAATAATTCAAATAAAAAATACATTATAAATTACACATCTCATTATTATATATATAAAAACTTTGAAGAAATGAATTTATTCAAAGCTTCAGAAGGCATGCCTGCTGGAGTCAAACCCTTACCCTCTATTTGGTAAAGGCACACACCAACCAACTCAGCCAACTAATTAATTATTTACTTATATTTGTTTTCATATACTTATATCTAAAACTGTACTATACATACATACATAAGGGCTATATAGGGGGTGGGGGTGGGGTGAGTGGGGCAGCTGCCTCCACTGCCCCATGCTGGATCTGCTCTGCTTGTTTCTAGCATGAGTTGGAAGTTGAAGCCAAGGACAATTTAATAACTTTTGAATACCACAAGTATTTCTATCAAATATTAACGATCAATTTTAACTAATTTTCACATTATGAATACTCTAAATCCCAACAAATGCTAAGAAAGAGAATACCAACTATAGATTGAAAATGACTACCCAATAATAATGGACTATTATATGATAGGTCTAGTTTTAAAAATTTTTTGACTTCCTTACTTTTTTATTTTTTGGTATTATACTTTTGATTAATTCAAAATTTATTGTAAATGCTCCATTAAGTTAAGATTGAAAACGACTAATATAATGATTTTTTTTGGGCACAGGCGAGGGTGGGGATCTTCCTTACATATTTTTTAAATTATAATCTCAATTAATCTGAAACAATCATATCGTTACCTAAAGAGGTGTTTTGGGTGAAACTTGTATTGTGACTCTACTTGCTTATATCAAGATTGCCAATAAACAGTTCATACGAAAAGTCAAACTTGAAACTTTGTGTTTATCAAGCTAACTATCTAACTAATTTGACTTGAGTTGCCATATATATGTTGCGCTGGTTAAACCCATTGTATCTTGAGAGACACAATATCTTTTAATTAATTTCTTAATAATTTCTATCAAATTAAGTCGATTTTAATTCCTTACCAAAAAAAAAAAAAGAAGTAGATTTTAAATTTTTTTTCATGTTGTATTTTCTATTACTACCATTTAAGTGTATAATGGATTCAACTTTATTATATATGGTCTGCGTGTTGGGTCCATAGTGTACCATTCTTTCCAAGTAGTCTACGTGATGTTTAAATTATTAACATGGCTATTTGCACGCAAATTTCATTCTTATGTGGCATTGCTTTTAATTTTTTGTTTTTTTAATTGCCAAAACAACAGCTATTGCTCGCAATTGTGCATTCACTATACAATTTATATATCTAAAAACATAATAAGTTTCAATCAAGGTTATACCTTTGATTTATTTTCATTTTTTTGTTAAATTTTGTATACATTATACTATTAGAGTTGTACCAAACAATTTTATGGACAAAAATACATTTGCCGTTATAACTTATATTATCGTTTCCATTATTATTACCATGCACATGCATACACAATATTTTTTTCTTTTATTCTTCAAAGGTAATAATGTATGTAAACATGTTATTATAAGAAATAAGTTTTATTTCATTATAAATTTAATAAAATCTTACCATAATTATATTTAGCAATATAACATATCTAAATTTCTTATTTTAATAATATTATCAACTATATTTTTATTTAATATAATATGAATTCTGCAACTATAATTTAAAAAAAATTATATGATATAGATTTTTAAAAAAATACTTTAACATTTAGTATTAATTTTGGGCATATGTTTTTGCGAGTCACACATATACAATACTGTGTGTGTGTATATATATATATATATGTATATATGTATGTATGTATATATATAAATAAATATATGTATGTATGTATGTATATATATATATATATATATATATATATATATATATATATATATATATATATATATATATATATATATATATAGAAATAATTTTAGGTGCGGCCGTGCGGTCACACACCACTCATTGTTAGGAAATACACCACTCAATGTTAAGAAACACACCACAGTGCACATTTGTGTGGTGTGTTTCTTAACATTGAGTGGTGTATTTCGTAAAATTGAGTGGTGTGAACCGCACGGCAGCACGAGAGAGCACGTCCGCACCTGATCATGACTCTATATATATATATATATATATATATATATATATATATATATATATATATATATATATATATATATATATATATTTATGTGTATTGTATATATATATATATCTATATACGTGTGGTGTGTGGGTATTTAACCCATATATATATGTATATATATTTGTACCTATATGGGTATGTATGTATTAATAAAATGTCACCTTTTGTGTATAGTATATGGTATGTATAACCCATAATTATATATGTGGTTAGTGAGAATAATAATACTATGTAGTTAGGCATATGTGTTATGTAGAAAGTGTTATATACATGTGAACTTATAAATAGTATAAGAAGTGTCATTATGTGCTTGTAAAGAATAACTATATGTTATGTGTTATGCCTATGTTGAAGTTGGGAAATGTATATGTTATATGTATTGAGATGTATGTGTCAAATATGAGACTTATGTGATAAATGCGGAGTTGAAAGTGTAGGGTAGTTATACTTGAATTACCTTAGTGACTTGATGTTAGTGGATCATTCAAATGTTTTGAAAAGAAAAGGAGAATTTTTGAAGTGGGTTAAAAGGAGAATTAATTTCCGAGTATTGGGATAGACCCAAGTATGTCCAAACTATTTTCAAAGCAAGAAAGGGAAAAGAGTGGAAAAATGTTTTCAAGCCTTAATTCTAGTAAAAGTCGTGGAGGACCTTGTTAACCTACGGGATAAAGATGAGCTTAAAGTGCCTATCCCGTATGGTAGTTATGTGTATGATCATTCATACTGTGGGCGAAGTCTATTCGCCGAGTACTATATCACCCGGAAGGAAAAGGACTCCTACGGGGGTGTGCACACTTAAGTATAGTCACTCTATGTTCGGGTAGGTGTCGTTCTTATGAACCTAGTGAGGCTAGCTAGGAATCATTCCAACGCTCCTATAAGTCCAGGGGATCAGTATTAGACCGGGCGATGACCACTGAACCCGAGTTCAACGATCCAAGTGGTCAAAAGTGGAGAAAGGACTCGAAAGGCCTCACACTTTCTATCTAGAACTAAGTGGATTTTGAAGTATGGAAGTAGTTACGCTGTAGCTACGGAAAAGAGAAGTGAAAAGTGAAAATACCCAAAGGTTGTGGGTGATATCTTTGAAATGTGAAAAGTGAAGAGAATTTCCTTATGAGAGAAATGTTTTTCAAAGAAAGTGATTGAGAACAAAAAGGTTGAATTTGTGTTTTTCCATTACTTGCTTATATGCTTAAATGTTTAGCAATATATGCTTTGAGTAAGTAAATGAGTATTATATGACCTCGTCTAGAGGAAAATGAGTTGAGATGATAATGAATTGCTGTCTATTATGTGTGCAAGATGTTATTTATAACTGTTGCAGGTAGAATCCCTACTGATGAGTAGTAAGGTATAGGGTTTCCATGTAAAAAGTTTTACCAAAACCTTTATTTAGTTTTGAATAACCCATGGATCTCCTTACTTAGCCGTCGCGCTAACTGCACTTCATTGTGCCCTTTATCAGATGCAGTTTAGTGAGTACCTCTGTGGCCGATGAGCTCAGAATAGAAGAGAAGTGCAGGTTGAGGTCTACTATGATGTTGTTGTAGTATGTTAGTGTTGTAAGTTTAGCCTGTGCACTTAGAGTGGAGTTTGTCAAAGAGGTGATAGAATTCACTCTAGGTGTGGCGGTAGCACCCAGTTTTCTGTTGAGTAGATGTAAGCTTCCGCAGCGTCTGATTACTGATTTGTAATAAAGTATAAGAGTGGAAAATTGGGGTGTTACAAAATTAATTTAATTATATGTGATTTGCATGTTTTTAGGAACATATCATGCGTTAATTATGGATTTCGAATTTCAAAATAAGATTCTGAAGTGTGCATCATGCGATTTTTATGTGTGCATCTCCATGGTAGTTACCAATTATGTGGAGTTTTTTTTTATGGGATTCTGAATTGTGCATCGTTGGTTTTTATCTGTGCATCTCCATAGTAGTTGCCAATTATGTAGATTTTTTTTGTGAATTTTTTATGGGATTCTGAACTGTGCATCATGGGGTTTTATGTGTGCATCTCCATGGTAGTTGCCAATTATATAGAGTTTTTTTGTTATGGGATTCTGAACTGTGCATGGTGGGTTTTTATCTGTGCATCTCCATGGTAGTTGCCAATTATGTATATTTTTTTTTGCGAATTGTTTTTATGGGATTCTGAACTATGCATCGAGGGTTTTTACGTGTGCATCTCCATGGTAATTGTCAATTATGTAGATTTTTTTTATGGGATTCTGAACTGTGCATCATGGGGTTTTTATCTGTGCATATCCATGGTAGTTGCCAATTATATAGAGTTTTTTTGTTATGGGATTTTGAACTGTGCATGGTGGGTTTTTATGTGTGCATCTCCATGGTAGTTGCCAATTATGTAGATTTTATATTTTTTTTGCGAATTTTTTATGGGATTTTAAACTGTGCATCGAGTGTTTTTATGTGTGCATCTCCATGGTAGTTGTCAATTATGTAGAGTTTTTTATGGGATTCTGAACTGTGCACCGTGGGTTTTTTTTTGTGTGCATCTCTTTGGTAGTTGCCAATTATGTAGCTTTTTTTTTTCTTTTTTGCAAATTTTTTATGGGATTCTGAACTGTACATCGATGATTTTTATGTGTGCATCTCCATGGTAGTTGTCAATTATGTAGAGTTTTTTTATGGGATTCTGAAATGTGCACCATGGGGTTTTTATGTATGCAACCAGCCCTATGAATAGAAGAAAAGAATAAAAACAAAATAAAACGTAAATAAACCCCTACAAATCAGCTGTGCAATAACCCCAAAATCTCCAAAATATCCCTATCAAATAAACATTATCCAATTAACCAACCAAAAAAAAGGGAATAATATTAAAAACAACCGTTTAATACACACCACTGATCATAGGCATTGAAAGGTCCAAAATTGTCCACACGGACTCACATAAGAAGATGGACTCATTTGATCACTAGTATATATATATATATATATATATATATATATATATATATATATATAGAGAGAGAGAGAGAGAGAGAGAGAGAATAAGGTGCAAATTGGCTATCGAACGTAACTTGAAAATGCAATTAGGCTATTGAATGAAAAATGCAATTAGGCCACTAAACATTCCAAATGCATGCAATTTCACATGATAGCAGGTTACCATCCATTTCATCAGGTAACCTGCTTATGTTTTTCTGCTTGATCAGAATCGATTCTATGATTGAATAGCAGAAGTGCTATATAGTAGTAGAAACTCGGAGAGACAGACAGATAGGGGACTCTTTCATACCTACAAACCCCTAGGATGAGTAGTAGGCACATTGTGTTTGGCAGGAAGAATTCTAGCCTTTGTTGCCCCTCGGTAGGGTGAGTCTAGTTAGCTAACTGGCAGGACGAAGAGATCAAGTGATCAATATGAATCTCGGAAGTGGATGGTTGATCGCCGCCTCCTTGTCCTGGAGGCTCTCCGCCTGGGGAGGGTCCGTCTATCGTAACCTTTTCTCCCGGTGTATGTGAAAAAGAGTGACGAACTCCTCTTTTTTCGGTCATAAGTTGGTCCGAAGAACAAGAGTCAGCTCCCTAAAGTCCGTTTTTCCTTAGTAGCTCAGTGGTAGAGCAGTCGACTGTTAACTAACTGGTCGTAGGTGTAAACACAAAATTTTGAATAATATTTTGAAATTCAAAATATGGTTACAATGAAGTATATCAATACGGGTATAGGTACAAGCCCTGAATATATGGTCATCTAATTCTTCAGTTGATGTCTTGAACGCTCCATTGAAGGGCCTTCGGATTTCAAGTGGCTTGATCTTCAAAGAAGAACTTATATGTTTGTTCTTCTGAAGGGCCTCCGGATTCAAATGGCTTGATCTTCAATGTGGGTTTAGAGCAACATTTGGCATAATCTTCATGGAGGGGCTTTTACATTTAGGATCATTTTATTGAAGCTAATTCTATGATTTTTCCTAGGATGAATACATAGAAATGAGAGACCCTATTTATAACTGTAGGATAGAAGAGTTTTGATAAGTTCAAACTCTTTTGATATTATCTAATTTAACAAATTAGATTATATCAATATTATCCAAAATTTATTTAAATATATTAATATAAAAAATAATCAAAATTAACAAATTTTTAGTGTCAACAGTAGGTTCAAATCCTACTTGGGGATATTTTTTAGTTATCGCTTTTTTGACCTAGCAGAACCGTAGGACATCAAAAGTGGTAAGTTTATTGTTGGTTTTTATTCCTCACTCTCGTATAGGTGAACTTGGTTCATTAAATTCTTAGGGATAAGAAGGATCCACTGGAAAGACTGGAAGAGTATCTTCATTAGCCAGAAGGAATTAGTCTCCACTAGCATCATTTGAAGAACGAACATGAAAAGGGTGACTTAGAGATGGCAATGTGCCCCGTTTCAAACGGGGACGGGGATGGGGAAGAAATTCGGGGATCGGGGACGGGGATAGGGAATTTTTTCAATTCCTCGCTGGGGACGGGGATACCCCTCCCCGCCCCGCCTAGTCTCCGAATAATATATATATATATTTATATATATATATATATATATATATATATATATATATATATATATATATATATATATATATTAGGAATATAGTGTAATTGTTTTGATGAACCAAATATGTATTTTAGACCCCCAATTTTATTTTGAGTCTAGCAACATTTTATGTCTAAAGTCAAGGCCTAGTTAAAAGTAGCAACGACGGTTTGAATCTTAAAGTAGAATATAAAGTTATTTTATACTTGTAAGTCGTTTGCTTCCACTAAATAAAAATAGAAGAAGTGGAAAAATGATCGAGCACCAGAATTATCTTCGAAGCTAAGGTCACGAGTTCAAGCCTCGAATTAATTCTTTTGGAAGAATTAATTTATCAAGGAAGAGGATGACTAGCACAAGTCAAAATTGAAGAAGTCAAAATTGGATGAGTGCTCTCACAAATCAATTTTAAGGAAGAGGTTGACAGCTCAAATCAGGATGACCTCAATCAAATGAAATCAGGATGAGTCTCGAATCAATTTGATCAGGATGACATTGAAATCGAGAGGATGACATTGAAGAGGATGAGGTTGACATTGGAAAATTGGAGAAGATGACATTCAATCGAGAAGAGGATGACTTCAATCAATTAATCGAGAACAGGCTGACTTTCCAGAAATAGAAAGAAAATCAGGATGAGGACGACTTCCAAATTAGGAAACAGGATGACCTCAATCCAATTTAGGATGAGGATGACTTCCGAATCTGGAAAGAAAATGAATGCACCAGCGAGAAGAAATTCAAATGAGGAAAATCAAATACTTCATACTTGGAGTTGATTTAACTTACGAAAAAGTCAAGATTTTTTCGGTGGAAATTATTTATAGCTCAAGCAAGAGTCACGAAGTGAATTATTGAAAAGAAGTGTTTCATTTGTCAAAATCAAAAGTGAACAAGTCAAATGTTCACACTACCAGAAGGTGCAAGAAGTCAAAATTGGAGGCTACAAGTTACAAGACCCATATTTGTCAGATTATTGGAAGACTTTCTGAAGGGATAAGCAAGCAAAATTCAAATTCATCTGACAAAGCCTACCAAGGACATTTAATGATACAGATCAAGCTAGAAGAGCTATCAAATCAAGTGAACGTTCAAGTTTGAATATTCACAACAGGCAAATAACTTTTTCAAGTTATAAAAGGAGACAGACTTGAAGATGAAGATATGAACATGTGTATGAACTTGTGCATAACTGGTGAATAAGCATACAATCGAGAAACACAAGTTCTTGAGCTACAAACGTGAAAATACAAGTCTGAGAAGAGAGAAGAAAAATAGTTTCTTTGTGAAACTCATTTCTGAAATTATGTAATGCAGATATGTACCAAAATATTAAGCAATAAAGAAAGCGCCAAAATAAGTACACAGCTGAATTTGATAACGCAGTTGGAAAACACCTCCTAATCTGCGGGGCCACGCCCAAAACTTTTTCACTAAAGCTCAACCCGCTGGTTTTTACAATTACAAGGTTCAACGAATTACAAAACTAGGTCTACCACCTATTTAAACATTAACCTCGTAAAATAACTCTATGAAAAAGTTACACGTACAGTTTGAACTAATTCTACCAATTAAACAAACTGTAACCAACCTGGATTTTAACACAACTTGTACTGAAATAATTTGGAGCTGATTTCTTCGAATAGTACACCAATCTTTCCCTGTTTTGAAGTTTCCTTGCAGCACCTTCCAAATAATCCCTTGTAGCACTTTCAGAATAATATGACTATTTTTTCTGTTTTGAAAACTTCGATTGTCTTCATAATGAATGAGCCTATTTATAGCATTGAGATAATTTCTTTTCTCCTTGAGTTGCGCACGCATTTCACCATGATGTACCATTTTTGCACACGATCACATATGTCTTCTTTGCAAATGTTGCCACGTTTCCTTCTCATGCGCCATTTCTTGATCTGCCATTCATAATCCAATTCATTCATTCCCTTTTTCTTTGCTTTCCTTCCCTTGCCACGTACATGCATGCATATTTCATTTTTGCTCTCCATTTACCCACTTTTCATACGTACACACATGCCACATAATTATAATCTCATTTGCATCACATAATCCCATTTGCATGCATTACATTTTATATTTCCTTTTCTTAATCACATCACACCCATATTTCTTCTCTTCATTTATCAACATATGTCAACTAACATTAGTACATAAAATTGATCATTATTTTTTTTTACCAACAATCTCCCCCTTTGGCATATGTTGATCAAACAACCACATGGCAGTTCTTGATATTTTCCCCCTCAATTCATACCAGATCTCCCCCTCAATGTCATACGCACTCTCCCCCTAAATTCATACACACTCTCCCTCTTAATCATAGCATGTCTCCCCCTTTTGATAAACATTAGCCAAAGGTAACATAGCCACAACAGTATGTATTGAAAAATGCAAGAAAATTCAACTAAGAGCATGCAATTGATAAGACGTGGATAGATACTTAAAGTTGAGAGTTTCACAAAGGGAGGATAGAAAAGAGAGGTATATCAACATGAGAGCTCCATAAGTATAATGATAGAGTACGGGAATAACAACACTGGAAAGCTTTCACACCAGACTCTTCTCAGGTCCTTTTGGAACCATATTAAGTACTGGGTAGCCCTCTTCCAGGTAACCAGTTTAAAGAATACTTTTCACTAGATAGCTTTCACTCCGGGCTGTTCTAGGCTCCTTTTGAACCATAGCAGACACCGGGTAGCCCTCTTCTAGGTAAGTATGTTAGAAATGTTAATGGAGCACTTTACACTAGACAGCTTTCACTCCGGGCTGTTCTAGGGTCCTTTTGAACCGTAGCAGACACCGGGTAGCCCTCTTCTAGGTAATCAAGAAAAGTATCCAGTGGTAAGAATGTGTTTGAGAGGGTGGAGCAATCATATAATTCATACAAACTTCAAGTGTAATATGTGTAGCAGGAGTAGAAAATCAAGAACTTAGGGCTATTATGATGAGCAGGAAGTGGAGTGGGAAACGAGCAACAAGCTTTTTGAATCAGTTCAAGAGAACTATCCACAAGCTATCAATAAAATGCTCTAGATGAACTACTTCCAAAAATCAACACTACTATTGAAAGCTAAATATTACCAGTGAACTAACCCTCAATATATAGAACATGGACTGATATGTAGAATCAATTGACTGTGCAAAAACTGAGGAAGCGGGAGTTTGATTGTTTGGATTTGGTCCATCGGGAATAACTTTAACAACTCCTTGTAGCTTGAGAGTCTTAGTAGTCTGTAATCTTCTTTGATTGGCTAATTTTTTTTTTCAAAGAAATTCATCATCAGTTTTCTAAGAACCCTGTATCACTAGCAAACCATAAATAAAAAAAATCTCTTCCTTTCTTTCCAATACGCCTTCAATCTTTTCTTTTCAATGAACTTCTCTTCATCTGGCGTACAAGGTCTGATTTTTTTCTTCTTTTTGTTTTGTTTTTGAATTTTTTTTTTTTGCAAGTGTATAATTGAATCTGCAAAACAAACTAACATGATGAAAGTTAAATAATTAAAAAAAAACGAAACAAAAAAATAAGTTAAGCATTTATTTTTATTTTTATTTTTTTATTTTTTTATTTTTTTTTTTTGACAAAAAAAAATCATTTTGTTGTCAAGCAAGGTTGCTTGAGTCGCCACACTTGTCGTGGTTTGTTTTGTCTACAACGCCTCTATCCATGTCCTTTCATATTACAACTGGAACATGTTTTGTTAAAAAAATAGTTCACATACATTTTGCCTTCAGTGTTTCTCCTTGATCTCTTTTCTGGCACCCATGATTTTTTCTGATTTCCTTGCCTGCCTATGAATCCTAGACCTGCTTTGTTATGTTTATACACTCCTGACTGAAGGATTTCATTTAGACTATTGGTGCCTGTGTTCAACATTCTCACACGCTTTTTGAAATTTTCCAATTCCTTTTGTAGATATTGTTCATTTGAAACCTTCGTAACTAAATCAATCTTAAGTTCTTCTACTGAGGTTTTTAGGGCTGAATTTTTCAACTCTAGAGACTCAACATTCTTAATTAACATAAGGTTCAGCTTACTTACCTTACACCAGTTATTGTACAGATCTTCATAAGCTTCTACGAGGTCAACATCCTCATCGTCAGTCTGTATCTCTTCGTTTGCCTCATGTGTAGGGTCAACATCATCGTCATTAATTTGTATCTCTTTAGTTACCTCATGTGCTCCTATTGTGGTAGGTTGCATATGATTTGAGTCCATCATTACCTCACTATCTTCCACAACTTCTTCTGTAATTTTGAAGAACTTTTCGTAGTTTTCACGTTCTTCCACATCATCAGGGTGGTACATGCTGCCATGGAATGCAACAAAATTTCCTGTTTGTTGTTCTGCTTGTTCACCATTGTCAGAATCTTCATAATCACTCCAAGTAAGTGTGTACGATTTCTTATATTTGTTGTTTCCACAGTCCGCTGCAATGTGTCCATAACCTCCACATTCATAGCATTGAATGCCTTTGAGCTTGAAATCTTGATTTTGACCTTTTGGGTTTTGGATATTTCCAGTTCCACATCCTTTGCTATTTGTTTTCAGCCTTCCTTGTCCCTTAGCTTTCTTAAGCATTTTGCCAAATTTCTTAGACATCATGGCCATGACGTCGTTCATTTCTGTATCGGAGTCAGCTCTTGCAGGTGCCATAGCGCCGAATGCAACTCCTTTGTTGTCCTTGTTCAGGTACCTATCTTCTTCCTCCATTTCCAACTCAAAAGTTTGCAAATTTCCCATTAAAGCATCTAAAGTTAGAGTTTTTAGATCTGTTGATTGCTTTATAGCAACAGCTTGCATCTTGAACCTCGGGGGTAAGGACCTCAGAACTTTCCGAACCACTTTTTCTTCCTCAAATGGTTCACCCAAGTTTTGTGCGTTGTTCACTAGGTTTTTAACCCTTGCACTGAACTCAGATACTGACTCGGTTTCTTCCATTCTTAGACTTTCATACTTGGTCATGAGCAATTGTAGTTTTGAGACTCTGACTGGTCTTGTACCTTCGTAATGATTCATAAGTGCGTCCCAAGCAGTTTTTGCAATATCTGTGGCTGAGATCAATACAAATTGATCTGGTCCAAGTGCACTATGAATAGCATTCATAACCCTATTGTTGGCTGATGATCGTTTCTTTTCGTCAGTTGTCCACTGGCTAAGGGGTTTTTTTCTTTCTTCGTTCTCGACCGTCATCACAGGTGGAGTCCAAGCATTTTCAACGGCATCCCAACATTCTTCATCCAATGATTTTATAAACGCTTTCATCCTAGCCTTCCAATAAGCATAGTTGCTTACTCCTTTCAATAATGGTGGTCGTGAAATTGAGGCACCTTCTTCCATTCTGCAAAACACACTCGAGTATCCCTAGGATCTCGCTAGCAAATTAAGCGACACTGCTCTGATACCAATTGAAATTATGTAATGCAGATATGTACCAAAATATTAAGCAATAAAAAAAGCGCCAAAATAAGTACACAGCTGAATTTGATAACGCAGTTGGAAAACACCTCCTAATCTGCG
>CP025646.1:26293904-26322940 GCA_003576665.1 Ipomoea trifida
TTTTACATATAACATTTTAGCTTTATAATCATCTATGACAAAACTATTCCAAAAGCAGACATTACAAGTTTAATAATAAAATCATTGTTGCCAAAACCATTCCACAAGTAGGCACTCAAGAGTGTTGGGGAAAAAAGTGAAATATCCATAACCATTACGAAAGAAAACATTCCAAATTTTGTACTCATTTCACATTTGGGCAATTACGGCTGTTATGCCATCCTAATTGTTTACATTTGAGGCATAGACGTTTTGGCTTTGATCCGGCCAGTTTCACAATTTTTGTGTAGTCATTGAATCCGGAACGCGTAGATTCGAAGCGCATTGGTGCGATAAGTTGCTGAACATGGTGTAATTCACTCCCGTTGGCACTGTCGCTGTTGAATTTTTCTTCACCTGCATTTTTTGTAGGGTTATATCAAAATACTCTATAGTATACATAATTAAAAGTGCATAAATCGTTATTGTGATGGCGCATGGGGTATATCTATGTTTAAAACTGGGTTTTCGCCGTTTTAGACAGTATGGTCGTTTCTCCCTAGGTCTCGAAGAGAGTTGCACATTGCCAACTTCTATGTTGCATTTTATCACCTGAAACGGTGCACAATATCAATAATGGCGGTGCACACTCGCAGTCGCATGGTTTGCAAAAGACTATACAGTTAACCTATTTCTGATTAAACGCGGTCTCAGAAAGTATTAGCCAGCACAACAGCCCTATGGCTAAGATGCATGTATGTATTATAACGTTGCACATCATCAATGCAGGCATTGCACTGTCATAGCCACGTGGTATACAAAAACCCTAGACATTGTTCTTGTTTATGATTTTAGCCCATTTGGTCTGGGCATGCACATGAACACCCTCTGCGTATGTATTATTCCGTTCATGTATTTTATCTAATCTTAAGCCCCCCTCCCCCGATGTGATTATCACGGACAAGCAATGTACGCATTCCGTTGCGGTCGAACCCTTCATAGTCGTAATTCTATTGAATTTATAATTGAAGAAAACATACACGTTTGCATCGTATTGTCTGGCCTTGGACGTTGCCAAAATTGCAGAGTCGAATACCAGGGAGCCTTTGCGTGGTGGTCGTTCGTGGATTACGTTGCAGAACCATCTGGGTGTTTATAAATTATCTATTTAAATGGGGGAGTTAATCCCATGCAGATGGGATTTAGTAGAGTTAGTTGACAGTAATGCCAATGTGGCATAAGTTGTCAATTAGTGCCTTTTATTAGAAATGGTCATCATAGCCTTTAGATCGAAACAAATGAATGCTCTAGATTAGTCCTCATATCCTCACCTAAGGCTAGGTTCTCACCTGATCTGGACCCTATATACATATACATATATATACATACATATATATATATACATATATATATATATATATATATATATATATATATATATATATATATATATATATATATATATATATATATATATATATATATATATATACTTATACATATATATATACTAGTTTTTTTTTATGCGCGATGCGCAAAAAATAGGTGCCAAATATTAATATTTTATATTAAAATTTTAAATTTATTTAAATTTTAATATAATAATAATAATGTAAAATATTTTTATAAATTGGATATTTATATTTTAAAAAATAAATAACATATAACTCTAATATTTAATGTGTATATATTATTATTATTGTTATTATTGAAGAAGATAAGAAAATATATGGTGGATGCATGTGCATAGTAATAATAGTGGAAAAGATAACGGAAGTTATAACAGTAGAGGTATATTTGTACAAAATATTATGTAGTACAATTTTTATAGCATAATGTACAAAAATACTTAACGGAAAAAACAGACATAAATGAGGGGTATAATCTTCATTCACATTTATTATGTTTTTAGATATACATACATACATATATATATAGACACACACACACACACACACACACACACACATGCTAGTATTGTGTATGTGCGACGCGCAAAAATATATGCCCAATATTAATACTAAATGTTAAAGTATTTTTAAAAAAACTATAGCATATAATTTTTTTTAAAAAAATATTATAGTTGCAAAATTCATATTATATTAAATAAAAATATAGTTGATAATATTATTAAAATAAGAAATTTAGATATGTTATATTGCTAAATATAATTATGGTAAGATTTTATTAAACTTATAATGAAATCAAACTTATTTCTTATGATATCATGTTTACATACATTATTACCTTTGAAGAATAAAAGAAAAAATATTGTGTATGCATGCAGTCGTTATACCATGGACCATGCATGGTCCACAATGCATTGTGGACCATGAGTTATGGTTGATACTGTAGTTGTGTTGAACTGATACTGCAGTTGTGTTGAACGGATACTGCAGTTGTGTTGAAAAGAAACTGCAGTTGCGCAGAACAGAGGTCATTCCATCCGTCTGTAAATGCAGTTGTGTTGAACTGATACTGCAGTTCTGTTGAACGGATACTGTAGTTATGTTGAATGGATACCACAGTTGTGTTGAATGGATGAACGACATATGTTCCGCGTAACTGCAGTTTCCTTTCAACACAATTGCAGTATCTTTTCAACACAATTGCAGTATCCGTTCAACACAATTGCAGTATCAGTCATGATCACGGTCCACAATGCATTGTGGACCATGGTCCACCATATAATTTGCGGAATGCAGTGCATGGTAATAATAATGGAAAAGATAATAGAAGTTATAACGGCAAGGGTATTTTTGTCCACAAAATTGATTAGTACAACTCTTAATTATAGCATAATGTATGCAAAAATTTAATAGAAAAAATGGAAATAAATCAGGGGTATAACCTAGATTGAAACTTATTATGTTTTTAGATATATTACTATATTTATAATTTATGACACCACTTAGCTATTGACGACATTTCTAATATTAGAAGTTGTTCATATATTCAATCTAACAACAATTCATTTATGATAATGTTGATCTATAAGAGGTGTTTTAGCATCGAATTAAGTGTGATGAAAGATCTCACTTTATTTTTGCTAAGTGTTTTAAGCATGACCATGTGGTGATATAATGCAAATTCAATGGAAAAAGTTTTTGTCATGTCGATTAATGTGTTATAGGTCGTGCATACTTTTCTCTCTTTTTTGGAATGATTTTTGGAGTTAATTACATTAATTCATAATATATATACACACCATCTATTCTCTTGTTTCTTTATCAAGGTATGGTTTAATGTATGATTTGTATGATTTTTTTGTTACATTAATTTGCTAGTGCATAGAAACCATTAGAGAGCATGTGTTAAAGCAAGGGAACCTTTGGAGCATATATGCTCGAGGACTAACAAGGATCAGTAGAGGCTAAATATAGACTTTCATCACAACCATAACTTTGTCACCACAACAAATTAAGGCAAAATGGTATGGGTTGTGTATTAGATATGCTTGTTGTAGCAAGAAAATGTTGAATGATTGGATTTTTCTACTACTCCCTATCGCTGCGGCAACACCCTTCTGTCCTGCAAGACTTTATGAAAATTCTCACTTTTCATCATTTAGCTCCCAGTATAAAGTGGTTCATTTCTTCTTAAACCCTAAGTTTGGCTACATTTTGGAGAGGCAAATGAATGAGAATGTGTGTATTTTTTTACTTTTTTTCTACACACTTTGGAGAAAAAGATTCACTCCTAAGCCAAAAAGGAGATTAGGAGATGCAACCTATACCTTTTCCTTGTTTATTAGTATATTTTTCCTTTTACCTTTCTTGTTTATTAGTATATTTTTCCTTCATTAACTTGTGTAGTGAAGATTGTGTTAGCCATAGTTACCTATGTAAGCAATGGTTGTATATTCAACTGAAGTGTAAAAGAGTATTTATATATAGTAAAGACATAAATGTAGGAGCTAAAAAGAAACAACTAATTCAGAAAATAATGGAGAGCCATAGAATAATTCAAAGCTACCAAAATTATATATTAATATGCCCCCTTAAGATGGTGGACTAGAGGAAACACAAATATTGACTCTTAAGTCTAGAAAGTGACCCCATGGAAGAGGTTTGGTAAGAGCGTTCGTGACAAACGCTTTTTGTGTCAAAGATTTTGGGGATTACTCCCGAGTTTTATTGTTCTCTTGAGGAAGGCAAATTTAGAAGTGTTAATGCATTCTTGAACTAAGGAGTATAGGTCACACACATCATATACAATGTCACTAAGAACAAAGGTGATTCAAGCATGTTGTAGTATCAAGATCAAAGTAAATATTCAAAATTTAATAAGGAAAAAGCTTAGGAATGGAATTGCTATCTAGTACATGATGCTTCTAGTGTTCTAGGGCTTAGGTTACATGCATTGCAAGGATGACATTCTTGTGAGGCTTTACTCACACCTTTCACATATCGGTCTACTAAGCATTCTCTAGGCATGGAGCACTTAGGTGACCATTGACCTAAGCGACATTTTATCAAACATGTTGTCTTCACCTCATTTTTCACTTAAGCGTTTCGGATCTTTTTTTTTTTTTTCGAATAGCGTTTCGGATCTTAAAGCAAGAAAACACCTATGATTAGGAGCTACATTGAATCTAGCAAATCCATGCTAAGATTCAACGCCTTAGACAATCCCTAGAGTTAGTCATTCTTAAAGGAAGCAAACAATTCATCATAGATAACAAGAACATTTGATCAATCCATTGCAATGCATAAACCTAATTAGAAATGCAATTCACACTAGCATCATAACTAGAATCACTATTCAATTCCTAATAGAAAGCCTAACCACACATTCTACTAATTCAAATCATCATTGGATCTAAATTCACCAAATAAAAAGCAATCAAAGTAAAGATGAAAACAAGAAAATAGATTACCTACTAGATTGCAAGTAGAATCCAAACTAAAATTGACTTCCAAGAGTAGAAAGTTTGTCAAGTTTTCTTCTCCAAGAAAGATCTTCAAAGTATAATGTGTAAACTAGAGAGAGAAAGTAAAAAATGAATCTAAATCTGAATATTGTACATTATGTCCTAAAATATCCAATTCTAGAGCTTTCCCTCCAAAGCACATTCTTCAAATGTCTCGTTGATCCCTGCCCACGATCCAATCCATGAGCATGGGTCACTCATGGATAGGATCACTTATTCAACCACGTTCCCATCCACGATCGTGGATCAGGTCATGGAACCTTTTGTTCTCCATCCACGATCCAGTCCACGATTGTGGACCCTTTGTTGACAGGCTCCATCTGTGTGATTTTCCTTGGTTTCTCCCGCTCAAGCCCACATGCCTTCTCTTAAGTTTAAACCCTTCAAAACCACTAAAGTGCAAGATATGATAGAGTTTTGCAACACATTAGCACATTTGAGCAATTATGACCATAAACCAACCACAAATGATAGCATTTAAGCATAAAATAACCCCATAAAGACCCTTAAATATAAGTGTCTTAAAGACCCTTAAATATAAGTGTCCTTGGAACTTATCACAAGTTTCCACACTTTAACTCTTGCTTGTCCTCAAGCAAGTTCTCAATCAATCCATGATCACTTAAATGCGAAAGATACTCCAAGGATAACTTAATCAATCAAATGGTCAATCAAGAATGAAGGTGCAAGAAAACGGAGAAGGTGAAATCCCTCATATTATCTAGCAAGGGTGGTAACCATGCGCTATACAACTCAAGTAATATATAAAGGAAGCAAAAAGCCTTATGGATCAAATTAAGCTTCGGGGGACACACTTTTCACACCATTTTGCCAAGCATGCATCCAATTTGGGTTCACTTCCTATTCTGTAAGGGCCTTCAAGCTGATCCCACTAGTAGGAACCATGTATGCACCTTAACCAACCAAACGCTAAAGCCCAATGCATAAAAGTAAAGTGAGGGCATGGCATGGGCTTCTCCTCGCCAATGGCTTAGGTGGGCTCTCTTTCTTCTCAACCCCCTAAGATAACGTCATCGGGCACCCGACTTCACATGGAGCTCCATGCTTGTTCGAAGATCAGTGAAATAAGTATCTGAATCCTAGTGGGGTGTCTCACCTCCTCTCTTATTTTCTCATCTTCTAGGATAACGATATTGGGACAATTGACTTTACGTAGATCTCTACGCTTTTTCAGAGAAGGTGCAATGGTTGCCCAAATCCTAGCAAGATGGTTCACCGGGTTTCTTACCTCTAGGAATGGCCATTTTTAGCCATTTTTCTTTCTATCTTCATAGAAACCTCTCATGCCTTTTTTCTAGGGATGAGGAATTCACTCTCAATACTCACCAAAGGCTCACCTTTTGCCCCATGCCCTACCAAAATTAGCCAATTCCGAGCTTCGCTTACCATTTATCTTTCTCAAGTTAAGGGGTGCGACACTCCCACTTTGAGAGATCCTTGACTAAGGTCCTGACAAAATAAGAGGTGAACAACATGCAAGCACATAAGAATTAAAACCTATTTGGTTCGGAGCATTTCCTAAGGTTATTCCAAGAATAAAAACTTTTTTGGCACACCATTAAAAACTCTTCCTAGATAACATGAACAATGACACACTCTCCATCATCAAACACACCCATCAATCAAGACCATTTGACCAATTAAGCAATCAAAAGAATTCAAGCACAAAGTGCTTCCTTTTCACACTTTAAACCAAACATCGTCCTCGATGTTACCTTGAGGACTATGTGGAATAAAGGAGTATGGGTCTATGCAAAAGTGCATGTCCATTTCCACACTTTAGGAGTGTTTCCGAGATTTGGGGTGTCAAAACATAACCTTTGTGGATGAATAAATGAAATGTGCCCATCATGTGTGTATGAGATGTGTGCAAAAGCTCTTTTTCTTTCTCCTTTTTTCCACACTTTAGAATTGAAAACGGGGCATCAATTGAAAAGGGATTAGAGTTTACAACCATGTGAAGAGCATTCCCTTTTCCACACTTTAGCTTCCAAGAAATCCTTGCCTCCGTCATCAAAGCTTCACAAAACAAAGTTAGTGCATATGGATAACCAAATATAGAAGTGCAATGGAGTAGAAAGCCACTCCTACTATCCACCATCTTTTTCTTCTTCTTTTTTTCTTTTGCTATAATCCTTGGGGTGCTTCCCAAGAGCGCCATGTTTAACATCTTTAGCCAGACTCAAATGCAAATGAAAAACAGCAATCACAAGCTAAAAAAAAAAATCAAACATAGACTATTCTAAAACATGAACTAAAATAACTTCCAACTAAAAATTATCAAAAGAAGTCTAGAAATATAAAATTGAAAGAATTTAAATATCTAGGAATGTAAATGTGCAAGGAATTAAAACAAAACCAAAGTAAAGAAATTAAAGGTGGAACCCCATGCATAGGGAACCTAATGTTTGTGACTTAGAACCAAATGGAACAACAATTCAAAACAACATAAAATCTTCATTCTTTTCATTATTCTTCTTCTTCTCTTTTTGCCTTGTTCTTGTTGGGATTTCTTCAAAGGTCGCCATGGGATGGAGGGTGGAAGTGGTGCATGAATTGTGCTTGAAGGTCCTCTATTGCCTGGCCTTGTCTATCAATAGACACCCTGTGTCTCTCAAGAATCACTCAATGTCTTGCAAGAGTTTCTCCATGTCGTGCAAGAGTCTCCCCGTGTGCCCTCAACAATGTCATTTGCTCTTCATGAAAGTGATATTGGAGAGCTCTCATACTCTCTCAATTGTGAACTTGTGGAATGTGCAATGACACCTCAGCCATGGTATATTAGGGCTCGATCGGGATAGGTTTTCTTTCTTCCTCCTCGTTATCCTCCTCCTCCTCGTCATCATCATCTTCATCTTGTTGAGTTCCCTCTCCCACCTTCTTGAGTTTGACTTGCAAGAGGTCGACTATGGTAAGGGATGTCATAGAAACAATCACCTTCTTTTTTCTCAACTTCGAGGCCAAATCTAATCCAAAGCAATGGGTGGTAAGCAATGAACCAATGAAGATGTAAGGGGCATTGTCCTTGCTTTTTGTGGTAAGCCATTTTTTACATTACACCCCTATGTTGATCAATGTTTTGGTATCCATGCTCCATAGATAAACAAGTCAACGCGGTAAACCTTGTGCAGTTGTGCATGTTAGACATTCTCCCTGTAAAGGTTACTGCAAGCGCATGTCTCACTGCTTTATATGCATTATTGTCAAAGGTCTTCGAGCTCATGTTGCTAGGGTTGTAGTTCACTGTGCCACCGGTTATCTTTTTCCAATACTCGCTAGCCTGGTGCTCCAAGTAAAAATCAGTCCGGTAGTCATGGAACTTGTGGCTCTCTATCTCATCTTGTGTATAGAGCCCTAAGTACCACCCCAACTCATTCACCAAGAGATCATGTTTCTTGTTGAATATAGTGAATGAGGTGGAATGCTTGTTGTGGTACATTTCCTTCTTGAGTTGCAATGTAGCAATGAACTCATACACAACCGGGGCATAAGTATCCCATCTCCAACCAAAGACTCGATCCCATCTTGGATGTGCAATCAAGTACTTCACCTCTCTTCTACAACCAAAAGAGTACAAAAGTGGAAGGTCAAAGTACTTTCCCCCTAAAACTTGCAATTTCTTCAACTTCTCCACCTTTGCCAACCTTGTGGCATTCAACTTCAATTTCATAGCTCCAAGTATGGTATCCTCTGGTTCTTCCATATCTGGCATTGGTTCATCAATTTTGAGATCACGGCTTGAACTTGAATGATCATGCTTTTTCTTCTTGGCTAGCTCCTTTCATCTTATCATGGTACCTACGATGTCTCACCAAAAGTTTCTTTCCATGATTACAAGGTTAGCATACAACACACCACACTCTTATTTTTCCTTTCTTTTATTCCTTTTTTCGAAAGTCAATCTCTTTTTTTTTTCTCTAAATTTTGGCATTGTTTCCCCTTGTTCTTCTTCAATCCTCACTCGCAACATGCATCATTAATCAACAATTGACCAATCATCAATCAAAAATCAAGAATTCATACAACATTATTCATTGTAAAAAACAAAGTAAACTTCATCTTCTTCCCAATTCAACAATGGTGGTGGTGAAGGATGTGAGTGCAAATTCACAAGATAGTGTGGCAATGTGCAATCTTGCATCATGAACAACCATAGAAACATGTTTCAAAGCAAATTTATTCATCAATTTCATGCAACAATGTAGAATCAATTTCAAGATTTTAGAGAGAGAAAGCGTCATGGCTATGGCTATGGAAGAATGGAGAATGAAGATTTTACCTCTTGAAGGTGATCTTTTGCAAGATTGAAGGTGATCCTTCGCAAGATTGAAGCTTGAAATTCCTCAAAGATTGGAAGAAAAATAGCAAAAACCTATTTACCTTTCATGGGGAGATGAAAGAATGGGAAGAATGGGGTTTAAATGGGAGTGAATTGTGAACCCTTTTTGCTTCCTGTCCACGACCCTATCCATGATCGTTGATGGGATCGTGGGCAATTATATTTCTTATCCACTTCCAATCCACGTTTGTGGATGACGTCATGGATGTTTCTGTTTTCCAACCACTTTTGTCCCACGAATGTGACTGGTAGCGTGGAACATTTTGTTCTTATCCACGATCGTGGATGGGAAACAGAACACTCCCCTGCATTTTGCCCTGTTTCTTTGTTCTATTTTCTCAACTTTTGACCATTTTTTCTCATGATTTCCCAACAAAACACCTACAAGGTTAGTCCAAATAGTACCTAACAAAGAACCAAAAAGAAAACAAATGAAACAACAACAATATTCACAAGATAGACCTTGAGTTACCTCCCAAGAAGCGCCACGTTTTATGTCCTTGCGGCTAGACACATGTCCTCTTCTTTCAATCACAATCCTTAACCATAGGTTGAAGGCATTTTGGTGCCCAAATGTTTTTCCAAGCCAACTTTTTGATTTTTTACTTTGGTTTGGTCTTGGTTTTCACCTCGATCATCCTCTTAGAAGCACAAACACCATTTTTAACACAAGTGGCCATTTCGACTTTGGCCTTTTTCCCATCAAATCTAAGGGTTATCTCACCCATGCCAACATCAATAATGGCACGACAAGTATCCAAGAAAGGCCTCCCTAGAATCAACAGGCCAATATGCATCTCACATATAACAAAGTCTACTGGTACAACAAAATCTCCAACCTTCACCAACACATCTTCCGCTATGCTTTTTAGGTACTGGATGGTCCCATCGGCTAAACAGATGGTGAGTCGGGTAGGGCTCAAGTATGGCAAATTCAATCGGTTAAACACACTAGTAGGCATCAAATTAATGGAGACTACGAGATCGGCATGTACGTTGTCAAATTCCATGTCTTTGATAAAGCATGGAATCACAAACACACCGGGGTTACCCTTTTTGATAGGGCACCCTGTGCTAATTAGAGTCGAGATCTCTTTGCCCACACAATCAAACTCATCAATTTCTTCATCATCATTTTCCAACATTTTTCTCAATTGAGCATCGCAATGAAACTTTTGAAGGAAATCATTAAATGTACCCTTTCTTACCCATGTGTTCATCTTTGTTGTGGGAGGTGTATTTGGGCGGTGCTTTAGAAGCACCTTGTCCTTCTTTTGAGCCTTGAGATCACAAGAGGTGACCTCACTCCCCTTGTTGCTTTCAAGACCACAAGAGGTGGTCTCCATGGCTTGGTTCACTAGACCACTAGAGGTGGTCTCTTCAACTTCCTTTCTTTGAAAACCACAAGAGGTGGTTTTCTCATCCTCCTTTTCATGCAAACCACAAGAGGTGGTTTTCTCACTTATCCACTCCATTGCATCTTTCCTCACATGGCTCTCACTCAAGACGAAGATGACATCTACTATTTCTTTTGGATTATTTTCCGTTGTGCTTAGCAATGCGGCCCCTTGACGTTTTGATATCATTCAGAACATCTGGGCAACTTGAGTCTCAATGTTCTTCATGGTAGACTTAGACTCTTGCTGAATAGCCACTATCTCTTGTCTTATGTCTTAAGTTATTTCTTGTTTAAGCAACACCCTATCATTTTTAAGTTCAAATATGGCTTTGGAGAGCTTCTCGTCCAATTCCCTCACACACACACGCACACATATTGCACAGGGTGGTCCAAACCAAAGTATAGAGAACTATCAGTAATTGGTGTAGCAACTAGTTTTGCCTAGATCATTTTTGTCTTTCGGAGTAAATCAAAGGTATAGGGTTTTTGTGTGAGAAACAAAACAGTTGTAGAAGGAAGAACTTCAATCCCCAATAAAAAAAGAGAAATCACCAAGGTCTTTAAGGAAAAATCTATTTGACAACAAATTAATATACTGATGCACACGCTCAAGATTATTACCTGTAATGATAATGTCATCCACAAACAGAAGAAGATGGATAACAAAGTCATAAGCGTAGGAACTAAAAAGAAACAACTAATACAGAAAATAATGGAGATCAGAGTCATAGGATAATTCAAAGCTACCAAAATTATCTATTAACACTATGTGCCTAGTTCTTTATGTTTTTAATGAAATATATATTTGTGTTACATACCTGGTGTTGCATTTGTGGTTTATATTATTGATGTGTGTGATTAATAGCTCAAATTACATGCATCCTTGCTATAACTGTGCATTGATGAGAGTTAGGATGTAAATTAGGTACCCACAATTGCACTTAACTATTTCACCTTGGGAGATGACATATTTGTTAGGGGATTCTATTTTGATTGCTTGTTCTTGCTTTGATAATGCGATTATCTGATCTTCTTGGAATATGTATATTACACTTACCCTTATTTTGGTTGGAATTATGGAAATAATTTCTTTCTCTTACCTTTCCTATTTTGTTTGCCTTGCTTTTATTAATTGCCTACTTGTTTGTAGTTAAATATCACTTCTCATGTTAGGATTAACATCTTATGCAGCCCCGGTCCAAACATTTTGGAGGCCTTGGGCGAAATTAAAAAAAATGGGCCCATATATAAAAAAACTAAATTTTAATTTTTTTTTTTTGAAAATACTAAAATTTAAATTTAATAATACTAAAAAATAATAATATCAAATAACATGAAATACGATTAGAAAAAACATTTTCTAAATACAAAGTAATCATGACAAGCTAAATACCTTGTGGAGTTGTGGTCTAGTGGTACCCAGTTGCACCCCCACATGAGAGGGGGTGTGTTCAAGCCTTAGAAAATTCTACGTGTTTTACTCGCGCAAAATCATCGATAATTGCATCAAAATAGACATTCTCAATACACAAAATCGCCAAATCATTCAATCTTTTTTGTAACATATGACTTCAATATTTTTGAAATTATATAAAAATCTAAAAATATTTTCAAATATCTTTAGTTGCTCTCAAATCTATTATTCATGAAGTAATTGTCTGTGTGTAGTGTACGGACAATGGGGCCCAAACAAGCAAACAAAAGAACAATAGCGTCGACGAAGATGCGAGGATGAATCGAATTGGGAAAATATTTTATTGAAAAAGATGAATGGGTTAGCCAGTTAGGGTGTCGATTCTAAGAGATAATTAGGTGTCCCCGTGTCAATTCTATTTTTAAATTTATTTAATTAAGCGTCGATTCCAACTTCATGCAGTCCCATCTATTCTTAATTTTTTGTTTTCTAATAGTATAACTATAGCACTAATTATAAAACTATAATATATATATATATATATATATATATATATGTATATATATATATGTGGATGGGCCCCTTCTAGCATGGGACCCTGGGCGGTCGCCCATCCCGCCCGTACTCAAGACCGGCCCTGATCTTATGAATAGATTAGTAGCTAGTGTTTAACATGCTCACTTACTTACGATTTCATACCCTAAAATACTCCGAGTATTTGTTTATCATCGTATTGTGCTGCAACCATTCATAAGGAAGGGATGATGTTAAGAGTAGTTGTGTTATTGGTGTGGGTGGTTTGACACATGTGGATAAAGAGGTTGTTTATGTTACTCAAATTATTAGACAAGTTACTTTGGTTGCAAAATAGTGTGCCTCCATTGCTGGCACTATTGCCGAACAAAATCCCCTGAATGCTAAATGCGATGGTGGTGTGTTGAAATCCGTGAAAGGAATTTGGAAGGAAATTGTGAAGTTAGGATTTATTTCTCGTGACTGATCCTTTAGTGCGAGAATCATGTTCTCATTCATTCTATCACTGTTTTTGATCCTCTAGTGCGAGAATAACGTTCTTATTCATTCTATCACCGTTTTTGACCCTCTAGTATGAGAATCACGTTCTTAATCATTCTATCACAGTTTTTTACCCTCTAGTGTCAGAATCACGTTCTTATTCATTCTATCACTGTTTTTGACCATCTAGTGTGAGAATCACGTTCTTAATCATTCTATCACCGTTATTACCCTATAATGTGAGAATCACATTCTTATTCATTCTATTGCCGTTTTTTAGGCTTTAGTTAAATTAATTTTGATATCAAACAACGGGCAATAATTTCTCACACAATGCGCATGTAATCACTAGAGTACGTAGTTATAAGTCATTTGTTTAATGTGGATTACAACCAAATCAAATCCACCCTTAAATTAATAACATAATAATAAATACGTTAATACGTACTCTCAATATTTCAATAATGAGACAAATCTCCGACAAGGCATAATATGTAAAAGGAAAGCTGTAACGTAACAAGAATATATATAAAATGAATATATTAGATCACATAGTCCCCAGACAGAAACATAAATGAATTATGGTGTACCTACTATACTATTTAATTTTTGTCAAATCTGATGCTTAATTCCGTTCTTTAATTTTAGTTTATGAAGTGTGATATCTTAGATAAAAATTAAAATTTTTAAAAATTATTAAAATGATGTGTCATAATAATTTTATACAATCAATAGTATTTTGTACGCGTGATACGTGAAAATCATGTTCATTATTAAAATATTGATAAATAAAAATAATTAAAATTTTTAGTTTAAATTATATTTTGTAATTCCTTAAGTGATAAATTTTAATTATCATTTGAAAGATATAAAGAAAAAAAAAAGAGAAAGACTTTATATTTTTGTTTAATAATAATGTAAACATTTTTATAAAATGTATATTCACAAAACCAAATTTAAAAAAAAAAAATCTATAATACTAAGCTAACACATACATGTATTGGTATATATTTACACAAATAATGCATGTATATATGTGTTATATAGGCACATATGATTTGACATTCATAGATATTTAGTTATACTATAATTAATCTATAATTAAATTATTGTTATATGATGATTTAATAAAATGATAATTAAAGAATAAAAAAAATGATAGTTGCAAGTGTATGGTAATAGTTATAGAGTCATCAATTGTCATAATTTATTGAATAGTAACGAAATTATAAAATACAAATGTAGTTTTAACTTTTAAGTAGAAAAGGCGTGTGTAGAGTAAGTATAAAATTTTTATCTTCCAATTAAACTTTTAAAATTATAAATTTCATATTTTGAAATTACGAGGGAAAAGAATTGTGATTTTTCTCACCCATAAGAGTTTATTAGAAAAATTATTAAATTAGCAAGGACTCTATAGTTAGAAATTTCTTTATCATTTAATGTTGTCTGACACAAATGCTTAACAAACTTAGACAATAATGTTGAACATTATAGTTAGGTCATAAGTTTATATTTTGTAAGTACAATTTTAGAAATATAAGCATTTTATGATATTCCATTATCATCGTCATTATTAAATAGTATGCAATAATAATAATATTAACAACAACCAAATTACTTAGAACTTCCTCCAGCTAACTAGCTAGTTGCTTAAAATCCCAGAAGATAAACAGTGAAATTAAACTTGAAGAATTTATTACACTTAATGATTTAATCTTGGTCGTTGTGTTACCTGATTTGGAACTTATAACACCCACCCAAGAACCAAGCTATCAGCTACCACTTACACAACACCCAGTTGGTAGTGTCAAGTGTGGCACAAGTGCAACCCAATTTTTCCCCTTTTTTTTAAAATTTTTTTATTCACTTAGATGATTTTAATTTTGACAGACTAATACTAAGCCCATAGACCCTATTCTTAAAGTTTCTCTGGAGGTAAATCACGAGTCATGTAATCAACACACATGTTAGATCATAATTTTTATGTGGGCGTTTGAGATCCAATTCAGACCTTTCAACATCTTTGTTTCATTTTTTTTATACATGTTTTTAGTGGAATTTAAACCTCCACACTGTAGCCTCTGGTCATAACTTTTAAGTCAGGTAACGAATTAACTATACTAAGGTCCGGAGTTATTGTTTGGCTTTTTGTGGGAATAGGGGAGGTGTGTACTTTGGTGTGGAGAAATGGCAAGATGACACTCGAGCAAAGGTAACATTAGGCAAACAAAGGCCAACATATGAAACCTCGAAAATCTAAACTCATGACAATTACTATTTACTAGGAAAGCTAAATGCTACATAGGACTCTTTAGTACCAGTGATACTGCCACTGCATAGATGTACAAACATGGAAACATTATATTGCCATGCCCCCTTCCCACCATCGCTTCTTACCATAATTCTTAACTCACTCCCAATCAATATTCTTACATATTCACCATGTCGTGTTTACAAATTATTCTTATCTTAAGTTCAATAAACGTTAGAGAGTTGAGTAATAGTTCTTAAATAAGATGCATTAAGAGAATTTCTGAGCTCGATTTGTATGCATTAATTCAGATTCTATGTGAATATTCTTAATGCACTATACTTTTAAGAAATATTAGATTTATGAATAAATTAAGCGTTTGCATTTGAGTTTTCACTCAAGTTATTAGACATTAGAAAATATATTGATTTAATCAATTGTGCTTATAGTCTGTACATTATTTTTCCACATACTTGTAAATTCTTTTCAATTTTACCTTTTTTTTTTTCACATCCGAGTTGTTAACACTACTAAATGTAATACTTGTAAGTCAATTACACTTAACCACAGACTTTTTTGACTATTTGGTTGCCATATCCTACCTGTCGCAACATTTGATCACAAAGTACAACAAATGTGACTCGGTCCTTAACCTTTGTGCCCACTAATCCCTCCTCCGACACTGGACTTGACCTATATATGCTTACTTCCTATTAACCACAGAGTTCTGTGGCTAGCTGTGCTATATCATACTTAAAATCAATTAGTGATAAGTAGGTGGACATTAACCATTTAAGAACATCTTTCTAATAAGTCACAACTTCGCGTCTCGAATCGAGTAGGAACTGAACTCGACCAACCGAACGAGTCCGAAGAAACTTCTTAAGAGATAAGTGTAAATTTGAGAAGGGATACAACACGCTACAAGTGATTTTAACGGAACAAATTTTAAACATTTGATATAGTGTGATTATGATTTTTTTTAAAAAAATCAAAAAAAAAAAAGGAAGATAATATAAAAGCTTAAGCCCTGTGGGTGGGGTGTGGAGTAGAGTGTAGAGGGAGACAACGCAGACAGGCATATACAACACACACAAAATACAAGCAGACAACTCATTTTCTCTACCCCTTCCAATATAAAAACCCTAATTTCCAACTTTTATTCCCTTTTCTTCTACCATACCCACCCACTCTCTACTCTCTCCCTCCTTCTCTCTTTCTCTCTTCTGTAAAACTATTTGCTCCATTTTCTGCTTTCTCTCTCTCTCTCTCCCTCAACTCAATGCCTCCTCTTTCACAGTATTGATTCCCACTCACATTCTTCCTCTCACTCACTCAAATGTCTATCCGTTTCGCCCTCTTTCTTCCTCTACTCCTCTTCTTGCCCTGCTGCTATGTCTTCGCCGACCAGCAAGAGCTCCGATCACTCTTGGAGTTCAAGAAGGGCATTAAGAACGACCCTTTGAACAAAATCTTCCAGTCCTGGAACCAGACGCTGCTTTCGGATCTGTCCTCCTGCCCCGACAAGTTCTACGGCGTCGTTTGCGACTCCGGCTCCGTCTCCGCCATTGCCCTTGACCGCCTCGGCTTGTCCGGGGACTTGAAGTTTACTACACTCAATGGCCTTAAGCAGCTCAGGAACCTTAGTCTTTCAGGTAACTCCTTCACGGGTCGGGTCGTGCCCGCTTTAGGCTACATGACCTCGCTGCAGTACTTGGATCTCTCCGGGAACCAGTTCTACGGGCCTGTTCCCGAGCGGATTACCGAGCTCTGGGGTTTGAATTATCTCAATCTCTCCAATAATAATTTTTCCAAGGCATTTCCGAGCGGAATTAGGAATTTGCAGCAGTTGAAAGTGCTCGATTTGCACTCAAATGGGCTCTGGGGCGATGTGCAGGAGCTCTTCTCTGAGCTCAGGAATGTGGAGTATCTTGATTTGAGTGGAAACTCATTTTTCGGCTCGCTTTCCATTAATCGAGACAATTTATCTAGCTTGGCCAATACACTGCAGCATATGAACTTGAGCCATAACAACCTGGCCGGTGGATTTTTCAGTGGAGATTCCATTCAGATGTTTCGGAACTTGATGGTTTTGGATTTGGGGAACAATGGATTAATGGGGCAGCTTCCTTCTTTTGGATCAATGCCGAATCTCAAAGTTCTAAGGCTACCAAATAACCAGCTATACGGTTCAATTCCTGATGAGCTTTTGCTGGGTTTGGTACCGTTGGAGGATTTGGATCTCAGTGGCAATGGATTTTCAGGTTAGACGTCAATGTCAGTTTTCCAATCATTTCATTTATTATATCTTTTATCCTTACTAGTTTAGCTGTCATATTCGAAGGTTCCTTTTTTATTTGAATATAAATATATATTGTGTTCTGTTGCCAGAACAACATCTGAAGTGAGAATCTTTTTAAATAATCTAAAGTTTAACCAAAGTCGTGATGCTCATTCAATATGTGATTCTCCATTCACTAAGTATAGCTGAAATTGTACATTGTTGGATGCTTGCCCTTGGCTCTTTGCTTATGGAAATAGAGAACTTTTAATGTCCTTGTATGATGATAATTTTATACAAGATAATGAAACTGTGACTTTATAAAACCAGCAATGGGAGGACCACCTGCTGTCTTCCCCTGTTTTTACTTCTGGAGTTTTTTGGGGGGAATATCTGTGCTGCTGTGCTTCATGTTTTGAGGGATTCAGTTCGAATGTGTAGTATTATTGTGTAAGTACTTCATGTTTTGGGAAATTTGGTTAAAATATGTAGTGTAGTAATGTTTTATATTTAATTTCTGTTTTTCTTACCCAAGCCTGGTTGGCTTGTTAATTTAAACAAACCAAATCGAAAGACCTGTTTGGCATTGGTTAAATAGGCTTGTTTGGTAGATGAATCAAGGCTGAGCCAAGCTTGGTTATAAATTCGAGTCGAGTTCAAACATGCTAGCCTCAGCTTGTTTACAGCTCTACTGACTCAGCATAAAGAATTTGAAATCCACCCATCGTGCGTATTAAAATCAAATCATGTGTTATATAGAATGGAACTGTGAACATTTGATAGAAACTTTAACTGATGTTTTTAAGGTAAAGAAAATGCCTTTGATGCAGCACTGATTTGCTAATGTAGTTCTATAAAGAGTTGAAACACATGGTTATTGCTATTCAATTATTTAGGCTTGCAGTCCAAAATCATCAATGCCATCTTTTTAGTGTTTTTGGAAAACCTTTTGTGGGCACGTAACACAAACAATTATAATAATAATTATTATTATAATTTTATTATTAGTAGATGTGTAATACAAGCATTTGCATACTATTACTATATGTGTGTTACATATGATATTATGTTGCTATGGAGTGTTATTGGCGTGATAACATTTTGTGTATTTTCTTCCATATTCTGACATTTTGTTCATGCCTGCAGTGTCCATCACAAATGCCATTTAGATTGATTCCTGTCTTGTCAATAAAATTTTTTGGTCACAATTTATGAACACTTTAGTCGTGAGGAAATAACCAAGATGGCTGATCCTAACTTGTTACTTGTGGAAATAAATATATTCTAGGTTCTTGTTACTCTGCATGTGAATGTAATTTGAGTATTTGACATACATAATCTTTCCCCCGCCCCCCTCTGCCACCTGCACTTCCCCTCTCACTCATTTATGTGTGCACATGTGTATTTGGTAAAGCTATGCCTGTTTTCTTGTGGATGCATGGTGAAAGTTTACATGCATGTATCATTACTGCTGAAAAACTTGAGGGGATCTCCATAACTCCATTATACAGGTAATAATTAACCAATCTATACAGTTGCTTCCATCCCAAAGAGAAGCTGAAATAACTGTGCTTAATGTAGATAGATTCATAGATTCAGTTATACCAACCGTTTCTTAATGAAACTCTCCAACAATTGGCATGACTGTTGTGAATATCTACTTAGGTATCTAAACCACCTTTATGAGCTCAAGCCTTTATAAGTAATGCCATAATGGGGATTGAGAACAAAAACTGAAGTGATGTACATTTGTTGCAGAACTCTCTTGGTGCCTTTAACATCACTGTTGACTTATAAAACTGTTGAAAAAAGATCATTGTTTATTCGTTTATGTGCACAGTTTGAATTTTAATCAAGTCATCTATGTTTCTTGATGCATTTCTATAGTGTGTTTTTTTAATTGTTTAATCACCAATGTAGTTTGCTATTGCATTTTTTAGTTTCCTTAACTACTACTATGTCATATAATTTTTAAGCATTTCTATTCAGGTTCTGTTAATTTTGATTGACAGTAATTTAGGTTTCTTGCTTGCATCTTACCTACAGTATAACGAATTCCCCTGCTTTTTTTTTTTTTTTTTTTGCAGGCTCAATTGAGATAGTAAATTCAACTACTTTGAAGACTTTAAATCTTTCATCAAATTTTCTGTCTGGTTTTCCGTCTTCCATAGGAAATTGTTTGGTGGTTGATCTGAGCAGTAATAATTTCAGTGGTGACGTATCTGCTATTGAGAGTTGGGAGGCAAATCTTGAAGTTCTAGACTTGAGCTCAAATCAGTTGACTGGCAGTCTTCCTAATTTGACTTCTCAATTTCAACAATTGACTTTTCTCAGCATCCGAAATAATTCTATTAGAGGGAACCTGCCTTATTCACTTGTTGCCTCCTCAAGGCTGGCTATAGTTGATCTCAGTGCCAATGAACTTGATGGAACTATTCCAGCTAGTTTCTTTGCTTCTTCAACCTTGATGAACCTCAATCTGTCTGGAAATCATTTGACAGGATCAATTCCTCTTGGAGGCTCACATTCCTCTGAACTACTAGTCCTACCTTCATTTCCTCAATTGGAGACTCTTGATCTTTCCAGTAATTCTTTGACAGGTTATTTGCCTCCTGACATAAGTAACCTGGGGCGGCTTAAACTGCTAAATCTTGGAAAAAATAAGTTAGCTGGAGAGATTCCTTCTGAATTAAGCAAGCTTGGTGGTTTAGAATATCTTGATTTATCCAACAATAATTTCAAGGGAGGGATTCCTAACAATCTTCCTTCAAATCTGAGGGTGTTCAATGTGTCCTACAATGATTTAAATGGAACAATCCCTGAGAACTTGAGAAGATTTCCTGAAACTTCATTTCGTCCTGGAAATTCATTGCTCATCTTGCCAAAAAATCTGCCTCCTGGTAATGGTATTCCTGTTCCACTACCTAGTGGCAGCAAATCTCATAACTCCAAATCAAGTATCAAGGTTGCAATTATTGTTGCCTCTGTTGGGGCAGCTATAATGCTTGCCTTTGTTCTGCTGGCTTATCGTCGAGCTAAACATCAAAACTTTCAGTCTCAAAGAGGGTTTGGCAATCAACCCGCTGGTAGAGATGTTAAACTAGGGATATTTAACCGGCCTTCACTTTTCAATTTCCATGGCAGCTCAGAGCCACCTCCAACTTCATTCAGTTTTTCCAATGACCACCTGCTAACATCAAACTCTAGATCATTGTCAGGGAAAATTGAGTCCACCATGGAAATTGTTGAAAATGTGTTGCCTGAGGGGGTTACAACTGGTTCAGGACATATACAGTCTAGCACACTAGATAATCAACCTGCAACATCTGGACAGAAATCCTCTCCAGGTTCCCCTATAACTTCCTCTCCCCACTTTATTGACACAATTGAACAACCTGTGACTTTGGATGTGTATTCACCAGATCGTTTGGCTGGAGAGCTGTTCTTCCTGGATGGTTCAATAGCATTTACAGCTGAGGAACTATCTCGAGCTCCTGCTGAAGTTCTGGGTAGAAGTAGCCATGGCACTTTATATAAAGCTACCCTAGATAATGGGTATGTGCTGACTGTTAAATGGCTGCGTGTGGGGTTAGTTAAAGACAAGAAAGAATTTGCAAAGGAAGTTAAAAAGATTGGATCAATTAGACATCCAAATGCTGTTCCTTTACGAGCTTATTACTGGGGTCCAAGAGAACAAGAAAGGCTGATTTTAGCAGACTACATACCAGGGGATAGCTTAGCCCTGCATCTATATGGTAAGAGCTTGCAACATTGCTTAAATAGTTCTTTGATCTTTCAAAATTGGTTCTCTTAGACACTTTTGTTTTGCCTTTATTTCCATGGTTTCTTTTTTTCCCCTCAAATTCTAATGCAAATGATCTCATGCTCAACATTTAAAGGTTTTTACTTGTTCCTTTCTGCTAGAACTTGCATTAACTTGTATATTTGTCTAGTGCATTAGGATTAGGAGTTGCAGATGTCTTTATTAAATAAATAAGCCGTTCTCTTTATTTGTGTGTTTTATCAACCTTTTACACAGAGACTACACCTCGCAAATATTCCCCGTTATCCTTCAACAAGAGGTTGAACATAGCTGTTGAAGTTGCTCGTTGTCTAGCATTTCTGCACGAGAAAGGCCTACCCCATGGGAACTTGAAGCCTACGAATATAATCTTGGTGGGAGGTGATTACAGTGCCCGGATTACAGATTATGGTCTCCACCGCCTGATGACAACAAGTGGGATTGCAGAGCAGATACTAAACCTAGGGGCTCTTGGCTACCGTGCCCCTGAACTGGCAAACGCAACCAAACCTATCCTTTCTTTCAAGGCTGACGTGTACGCATTTGGTGTGATTCTGATGGAACTGTTGACAAGAAGAAGTGCGGGTGACATAATCTCTGGGCAGCCTGGAGCCGTTGATCTTACAGATTGGGTTTGGTTGTGCAATCAGGAAGGTAGGGGGATGGACTGCATTGACAGAGACATAGCAGGCGGGGAAGAACACTCGAAAGCTATGGATGAATTGCTTGCTATATCTTTAAGGTGCATTCTTCCGGTTAATGAAAGGCCTAACATCAGACAAGTCATTGAAGATCTATGTTCCATTTGTGTGTGAAGTTTTGTACATGTGTCTCCCTCCTCCCTCCTGGTATTAATTCTTTTTTTTTTTTTTTTATTGTTTTTGTTCATGAGTTTGATTTTCTTCTTTTTCACCAATTGGTTCAATTGCCTCCCTAATCTGGGCTATAATCATCATTACATATTTTTATTGCCTTCGCCCCATCCCAGCCCCAACCCCAAACCCCCTTCAGTTTTTGTGTAAAGGGATGATCAATCCGTTGATTGGTTAACAATTATTCTTCAGTTAATTAGGAGGATTGCAGATATCCTTTGTGATTGTTTTGTTTCTGGCTGTCTTCTAATAGATAATGTTTATTTCCTGGCTCTGTTACAATGTAGTATCTGTCTATACATATTTTCTCAATTTATTAAAATACAAAAAGTCAATGTTCCTATTGGGGTTTAAACTTGTGACCTTTCATTTGAGAGGGTCATAGTTACTCGCATGAGTGCTTGATCGCAAGATTTTGGCACTTTCTCATTTAAATCACTGAAGCCACTTTTTATTAAAAGCGCTGCCAAATACAGGTCAGATTTTCTTTTTACAGCATATCATATGGTTCCGCCCTTATATCGTACACATCCAAAATACCTCATGCGGTTTCAGTTACTTTCAAACTCACTGTTTTGGTCATTTTGATTAATACTTGGTTATAGTATAATGTTATTTCATCTCCTGATGTAATAACACAATTATTTTTAAATGATTGTTTTACTCATTTTAATTAGGGTTACACTTGTGTGAGACCCGTGAGACGGGTCGGGTCAACATAATTTGGGTCATATTTAATTTATGTGTTTTGTATTATGAGTTGGTTTGTTTGGGCGCAATTTTTCAGCAATTGGATACGGGCTTTTTAAAGCTAGTTTTATTCTGTTCAGCAATTTTTAAAGAACCCAATTCCCGTGGCCCCAATATTACTTTATTTCAAATGTCGAAATCTTTAAAATTATGGAAAGATTACTCTTTCAGGGGATTAGTAATGATTTCATTTGTTAAAAGTTGATTGGATATAGGACATGGGAAAATAGTTTTTGCTATATATAATTAATCAACATTTTAATCATCAAACACAATGGCCCTGTTTGGTAAATGGCTGTTAACTGATTGGGTTGGCTGTTTGGGTTAGAAGCTATGATTTGTTGATAACATTAGCTGATTGTAGAAAGTTGTTTGATAAATTAGCTGTTAGCTAATAGCTGTTTGGTATAATTTCTTTTCTCAAAAAGCTAATTGAAAAGGCTGCTTTGAGTAGCCTTTTGAATTTTAGCATTTTAGAGTTACAAAAAGCTTATTATTTACCAACTAATAGTGGTCAAATAAGTCAAAATTGACTGATAGGCTGATTATTTACCAAACAGGACCAATATTTAATAGCACAAATATACTACTTTATAGAACAAATATATAATCAACACTTTAAGCATTAAATTTATACTTTATACCATAAATCTAGTACTTCATAACACATGAAAAATTAGCAATTTAATCATTAAATCTAATACTTTATAGCCTACATCTAGTACTTCATATATATTACAAATATATAATCAACACTTAAAGCATTAAATCTAAGAGACTAAGACTTTATAGCCTAAATCTAGTACTTCATAGCATAAATGAATAATCAACATTTTAACCATTAAGGATCCGTTTGGAAAGCAGGAAAATGACTTCTGGAAAATGTTTTCCGGAAAATGAGTCATTTTCCGGAAAATAGTTTCATTTCCAGTGTTTGGATGTATTATGGAAAACTATCTTTGTGTGTTTGGTTCATTTTCTGGAAAATGGATAGAATTGTATACTTAAACGTTGTAATTGTTTTATTTAAAATATAAAAAATTATAATAGTTATTAAAATAATGGTATTTAATAAAAAGAATAGAATTTATTAAAAAATAAAAAATAAAAAAAAATAAAAAAATAAATGCAGCAGAGGTTTTCGGCGGTTTCCCCACCTCCTTGGTCCATGGTCATGGGTGATATGGCTTGGTTTTGGTCGAAAACATGCTAAACAACTATTCTGGCGATTCCGTAAAATGACTTACGGAAAAAAATTCCGTAAGTCATTTTCCAGAAAAATGAACTGATTTTACTTGGTCAACAGAAAACATTTTCCGTTGACCACATTTTCCAGGAGATGCCAAACACAGAAAACTCTGAAAACATTTTCCGGAAGTCATTTTACAGGTTACCAAACACACCCTAAATCTAATACTTTATAGCCTAAATACAGTATTTCATTGCACAAATGAATAATCATAACATTAAGCATCGAACACAATACTTTATAGCCTAAATATACTACTTTATAGCACAAATGAATAATCAACACTTTGACTATTAAATCTAATACTTTATAGCCTAAAACTACTAGCTACTTCATAGCACAAATAAATAATCATAACTTTAATCATTAAACACAACCTTTATAGTACAAATATACTATTTCATATAACAAATGAACAATCATAACTTTAATTATCAAACACAATACTTTATAACACAAATATACTACTTCATAGCACAAATGAATAATCAGTACTTTAACAATTAAATCTAATACTTTATAGTTTAAAACTAGTACTTCATAGCACAAATAAATAATCCAACACTTTAAGCATTAAATCTAATACTTTATAGCCTAAATCTAATAATTCATAGCACAAATGAATAATTATAACTTTAATCATCAAACACAAAACTTTATAGCACAAATAATATACAACTTCATATAACCAATGGATAATCATAACTTTAATCATCAAACACAATACTTTATAACACAAATATACTACTTCATAGTATAAATGAATAATCAACATTTTAACAATTAAATCGAATACTTTATAGTCAAAATCTAAGCACTTCATTGCACAAAGAAAATAAAATCAACACTTTAAGCATTGAATATAATACTTTATACCCTAAATCTAGTACTTAATAGCACAAATAAATAATCATAACTTTAATCATCAAACACAATACTTTAAAGCAAAAATATATAATAATCACTTTAAACATTAAATCTAATACTTTATAGCCTAAATCTAATGCTTCATAAAACAAATGAATAATAATAACTTTAAGCCTTAAACAAAATACTTTAAGCATTAAATCTAATACTTTATACCCTAAATGTAGTACTTCATAGCACAAATGGATAATCATAACTTTAAGACTTAAATATAATATTTTAAGCATTAAATCTAATATTTTTATTTTTTTTTTTACAAAATACTCAATTTCATTGAAACTCAAAATTGTCTATGTACATGCAAATAGGCCCAAAAGTGACATTATGCTAAAACCAGTGGCTAAAGCCTTATATCAACACCAACTAGCTAAGTAATCAAGGCCAAAAGGCTTTCAAGTACAATAAAAGAGTTTCATATCATAAGCTTAATGCCTCCTTCACCAACCATCCATACCAAAAGTTATGCAATCTCAAGTTTCTTACCCCACACAAGAGGGTGTGACCAATGCCCAAATGGCCATATAAGCTAATTCCCAACTACCCTTAAGGCCACCACTAGTCACGGGGGCACAAATATCTGCATTTCATTCCCAATGACCTTAATAGTGATCACAACCTCAAGGACCCCCCAAGTGTACGGAGCTCGTTGACGACTCATTAAGCCAAGCAATGACTCCCTCTCCCATGCCACCCTTAACACTCAGGTCAACCTCCCCTCTCCCCCTCCCCCCGCGCACAGAGCTCTGCATTTTAACCGGGAAGGCCTTTACAACCGAAATGCTAAGCAATGACACACCATCTTCTCACCATCCACCCTCTTTTTCTCATATCCATTATGTTCATTCCTCCACATTAATCCTTCTTTCATCCACAATATTTTCAACCATTCAAAGGCACTCCCACCTCAATGTGTATGCTATGCAAGAAACATGTACCACTTATAACTCAATAACAAATGCTCAACAAGGAAGGCTATAGATTTATGATATTAGAACCCCCTCTCATGCAATAGCCCCCCAACCCCAATTGCCTATCTATCTTCTGTTCATTCAATCAAATAGATAAACTAATATAAACAAAATCATCAACAAATTAAAATGACCTGACTCAGCTTCTGATTCAACAAAGCTCACTATCACAGCTTCCTTATTGTCAACCTGTGATTTGCTGCAATCCTTCATCTGTTATTTAATTTTAGTCTGCTACAACATACCAAAACCAAATGCTCCCAACTAAGCTCCACATTCATAGCCTCACTGTTAGGTTTTACCTTTCCCAGCTACTGCTACACTAACCTGCATCAAAGAAAACAAAATCATTAACCCTCATAGCTTCCATTCTCTCATATCCCCTCTGTTTTTATCACCTCTCATTCTTCTCATTTTTTCTTCACATTCATTTTACCACGCTCAAATGATCACACTCATTTTTCTTCTTGTAATCAAACTTTACACCTTCTCTCTTTTTTAGCCTTTTCTCCCCTCTCACTTATGCACAAAACCCTTCATAGCACAAATGAATAATCATAACTTTAAGACTTAAACACAATACTTTAAGCTTTAAATCTAATACTTTATACAATAAATGTAATACTTCATAACACAAATGAATTGAATAATCAATAGTCTAATAATCAAACACAATATTTTATAGCATAAATCTAATACTTTATAGCACAAATGAATAATCATCACTTTAAGACTTAAACATAATACTTTAAGCATTAAATCTGGTACTTGTTACCCAAAATGTAGTACTTCATAGCACAAATGATTAATCAATACTCTAATCATCAAACACAATACTTTTTAGCACAAATCTAATACTGAGAACATCTGGTGACATATTATTCTTGCTTTGCTGACTATATGCGTTATTTCCTCATCTGTTTGATGATGTTGTTGTTTTCGTTTTCTTTGTTCAAAGTATTGCTTTTCCTTGTATGACTAAAACTTGGAGTCATGTTAAGAATACATAAGATTATGTGCAATCATTGAGTAAATAAGTGGATTAAATTCAATTCAATATAAAATTTTTGGCAAGGAAGAAGTGAACACAGAGGTTTAGTTTCAAATTTTCAGCATCTCTCAATCTAAATGTAATTAAAGTTGGAACAAGAATTACTAAAAAAAAAAAGTTGGAACATGAATTACTCAAATTATCAAAATAATTAATTATTCACAAGCTTCCAAACATGTACTATGGCACAAAAAATATACATTGCAGTTTCTACTCAAACTTAGCCGAGATGAGATAAATTCTCATTTGCCGAGTTGCAATACTTACTGAAGTTAGAGACTACAGCAGAAATGGAGGTGGAGAGCTTGAGCGAAGGATCAGAGATGGGAGGAGACAGAGAGCTTGAGCAGATAGATGCGAGCGGAGGATCGGAGATGGGAGATCGATCTCGTGGCAGAAACAGAGAGAGAAACGTTGAGGGTAGAGAAATGATGGGGGAGGGGTGTGAGATGCACATGTTGACCCATTTAATAAAAGATCCGACCCGTCTCAAGGATTGAGATCCGTGAGACGGTCTCACACAAGTTTCTGCCTTTTAATTAATATTTAGTTATAGTAGTATAATCATAATTGCAAAAATTGCGCTTAGGCGCCGATTAATCGATGCCTAGGCGCTAGGCGGCTGCGGCGAGGAAGGCCGGAATCGGTCTCCTCTGCGGCCGGCTACCCCGTCTCACCCCCTCCCCCACTTTTTTTTTTTGCCGGAAAGAGGAAAATAGGCGACGAGAGAGATGAAGGCGGCGTCTTACATGGTCGTCGGACGATCGAGAAGCGATGTACTGTAGGCAGCATCTCTGTAGTCTGTATTGTAGGCGACGAGAGGCGATGGATTTAGATCTGGAGGCGATGGATTTCATATGGATGGCGGTGGTTTGAGGTTGCCGATTTGGAGGTTGGTGGTCGGGAGGCGATGGATTTCATATGGATGACGATGGTTTGAGGTTGTAGGCCTGGAGGTTGGCGGTCGACGATGGATGGCGATGGTTGGAGACTTCGAGGCGATGGCAGATGTGGAGGAAGTAGATTGGCGATGATTTGATGGAGAATTTCAGATCTGGTTTCTTAGGGAAGTAGATTGGCTAGACATGACCGCGATTCGGTTCCGGTTCGGTTCCGGTTCCGAACCGCCGGTTCCCGGTTCCTGGTTTGCCTAAACCGGAACCGGAACCTTATATTAAGGTTCCGGTTCCGGTTCCTAGAACTGGAACCTTATATTAAGGTTCCGGTTCCGGTTCCTAGAACCGGCGGTTCCGGTTCGAACCGCCGGTTCTAACCGGGATTTTTAATTTTTTTTTTTGTTTTGTTTTGTAAATTTGTAGTATTAATTAGTACAAATCAGTGATATAATAATACAATTGATATAAATAATTTGATTTTATTTCAAATCAGTGAAAAGAATACATTACATTGGTTACAACTTACAAAATTCAAATCTCATATATTATTGACAACTCAATTTTTAAAATCTAGAATACATTGGTTATAATAATACATTGATTTTCTCTAAACTTTAATGATAAACAAAAAAAAAAAAATTGGGCTTGCACTTAATTTTACCAAGATTAAGTTGCCTACGTATCTTATTGAAAGTTCAATAAGAATCAAAGCCTACGTAGTTCTTTTACCTTTTTTTTGGAATTAGGACTTTAGGAGTTGGTTTGTTCCCCTTCGGTTGCAGTAGTGGTTGCATCATCGGAAAAGAAATCGTTGATGATGCCTGACTTATCATTCTCTTGTTCTCTAATTTTTGCCAATCCCCAATCGGATGTGCAAACTTGAATTT
>CP025646.1:26324923-26362555 GCA_003576665.1 Ipomoea trifida
CCAAAGCTGCAAAGGGAGCCAATAAATTTAATGAAGTGCCAGAGATTCTCTGGCACTTCAAAATTTGCACGTTAGAGGCAAGTGAGGCTTTGAACAAACACCTGCAAAAAAAAAAAAGTTGAGTGACATTTGAGTAGACAAGACTCAAGTGAGTCTTTGAATTTCAAAGACTCACTTGAGTCTTGTACTGGCTACTGCCAGTGTGCGGCAGTAGCCAGTAAGGCTACTGCCAGTCGGCAGTAGCATGGTACTGCCGACTGGCAGTAGCCCAGTAGGCCACACCAGGCCACGCCTGGTGTGGCCTACAATTTTATATATATTTTTTTTATTAATTCCGGTTCCAGAATCACCGGAACCTTAACCGGAACCGTATAGGTTCCGGTACCGTATAGGTTCCGGTTAAGGACCGGAACCGGAACCAACCGTACGGTTCCGATTCCGGTTCCGGTTGCTACAGTGACGGTTCGGTTCGAACCGGCCGGTTCGAACCGAACCGTAGTCATGGCTAAGATTGGCGGTGATAATTATAGGCATATAGCCTTAATAATGGTAATTAAAATAATAAATAATAAATAAATAAATCCGCGCTTAGCGGTTTTTTCGACCTTGAGTATATTGCTATTTCATTGCTTGGTGTAGTAATAAAATTATTTTTATTTATTGATTATTGCGACATTATCATGTAAAACATGAATATTAAGATAAAATAAGGAATAAGGTTCAAATAACCCATTGAATTACACACAAAATTGCACTTAGGCCATCGAACTAAAAAAGAATGCAATTGGATCCTTGAACTACACAAACTCTTGCAATTAAATCCAAAATGACTTGTTTACATGTAATTGTGCTGACGTGGCAGTTACCCATTTAAAAAATAATTTTTAATAATTTTAATTAAAATAATAAATTAAATAATAATAATAAAATAAAGTATATTAAAAAAAAAAAAGAACTGTCAGAGACGAATCGTCTCCGGCAGTCTTCGTCTCCGGACGAAAACCACGAAGGTCTTCGTCTCCATCGCCGGAGACGAAGACTGCCGGAGACGATTCGTCTCTGACAGTTTTTTTTTTAATATACTTTAGTTTATTATTATTATTTAATTTATTATTTTAATTAAAATTATTAAAAATTATTTTTAAAATGGGTAACTGCCACGTCAGCACAATTACATGTAAACAGGTCATTTTGGATTTAATTGCAAGAGTTTGTATACTTCAAGGATCCAATTACATTCTTTTTTAGTTCGATGGCCTAAGTGCAATTTTGTGTGTAATTCAATAAGGTCCGACCTTCGTTTCCATGGCAAGGACTCCCTGGCAATGGAGATGAATGTCTTCGTCTCCGGCCATGGAGACGAAGACTAATGGAGACGATTTGTCTCCGACAATTCTTCTTCTTCTTCTTCTTCTTTAATTTTATTATTATTATTATTTAATTATTTTAATTAAAATTATTTTAAAAATTATTATAAAAATTGGTAACTGTCACGACAACACAGTTATAAGTAAACATGTCAATTTGGACTTAATTGCATGCATGAGTTTGTGTAGTTCAGGTACCCAATTGCAATCTTTTTGAGTTCGATTACCTAATTGCAGTTTTGTGTGTAGTTTAGTAGCCTATTTGACCCGAATTCCATAAAATAATAATGAGAATGTGGTATGATTATGTTGTTAGATAATTAGATGGAAGAATGTGATTTAATCTTTTTCTTTTTATCTTAAGGTGTGTTGGGTGTGTTTGTAAACTCGAAAAATGATTTGCGAGGATTATTTTTTGGATTCTATGTGTTTGGCAAATAATAGAAAATTAAAGTCAATGAAAAACACCTTCTAGTCAAATAAAAATTGCCTTGTTTTTATGAAAAACAACTTCCCTCTTTTCAAAGAGAAGTCATTTTTCAAGATCCACACACACTTAAGACAACATTATGATGATGATGACGATGACGATGACGATGACGATGATGATAATAATAATAATAATAATAAATGTGTTATATTCTAAACAAAACAATTAAAATGTTTAATTATACAATTCTAAAACACTACATTTTTTTTAAAAAAAATACAATCGAACACTGCAAATGGAAATGTTTTTTTGGAAAACAACTTATTTTTTAGAAGTTATTTTCCTGGTTTTTAAGCATACCCTTAAGGTATAAGGTTGAAAAATTTATATAAAAAAAGAAAGAGTTTTTTGAAGATGAAATTACAATTAAATAAAGGGTAATAATATTTGAAGAACTATTTAATAAAAACCATGGTTGCAGTTGGCGCTAGGCGCTAGGCGCTAGTCGGGCGGTAGACTAGCGCCTAGCGCCTAAGCGGTCTAGGCGGCGCCTAGGCGGTACCTAGGCGGTTCTAGGCGGCGACCTATAAAAACAAAAAATTAATTCATGTGTGTGGGTGTATGTCATATATTATATTATATATTACATATATATATCTCTTCCTTCTCTTACTTGTATAAATAAATAAATTTAAATACATATAAATATAATAATAAAATTAACAATGCCGACTCGCTCGAGTTAACTCGGCTAACTCTGTCGAGTTGGGCGAGTTAACTCGGCCAAATTCGGCCTAGGCGGCCGCCAACTCGGCCTAGTAGGCCGAGTTAGGCGCTAGGCGGCCGGCCACCTAAGCGGACGCCTAGGGATCAATTCGCCACGGTCTAGGAGCGCCTAGCGCCTAGGCGGGTGCCTAGGCGGCCTAGGCGGGGATTTTTGCAACAGTGATAAAAACCGAGGGAAGAGTCAAATAGAGTTCTACTAATGAGAACTCTCAAATTACTCCATCAATTATACTCTTTGATACGACAAGTATGGATATGACATTTTCATCTTGTGAGTCCAGTAAAAATTGTCTATATTCAAGATTTATGATAGAGTAAAAGTTGGGAGTAGAATTTGAAAATACAAAAAAATGAATTTGAGAATACAAATAGTATTTTCCAATCAAATAAGCTCGAATTATTATTATTATTATTTTTAAAAAAATTAATTTCATTCAAGATTTATTTATTTATTTATTTTTTTGTGGTGAGGAGAGACTTTCTAAAATAATTATACAAATAGTATTTTCCAATCAAAGAAAGCCTTTTTGTTAACCCGTCGTTTGGACAACGGAGTCAGTCGTTATACTGTGGACCATGTTCCACAATCCATTGTGGACTATGGGTAATGGTTGATACTGCAGTTGTGTTGAATTGATACTGTAGTTGTGTTGAAAAAATACTGCAGTTGTGTTGAAAAGGAACTGCAATTGCGCGAAACAGAGGTCGTGTCATCCATCTGGAACTGTAGTTGTGTTGAACGGATATTGTAGTTGTGTTGAACGGATACTGTAGTTCTGTTGAACGGATGAATGACCTCTATTCCGTGCAACTGCAGTTTCCTTTCAACACAACTGCAGTATCTTTTCAACACAACTGCAGTATCCGTTCAACACAATTGCAATATCAGCTATGATCATGGTCCATAATATAATTTGCGCAACGCAGTCGTTATACCGTGGACCATGGATCATGGTTGATACTGTAGTTGTGTTGAATTGATACTGCAGTTCTGTTGAACGGATACTGCAGTTGTGTTGAAAGTAAACTGCAGTTGCGCGGAACCGAGGTCGTGTCATCCGTTTGGAACTGCAGTTGTATTGAACTGATACTGCAGTAGTGTTGAACGGATGACCGACCTCTGTTCCGCACAACTGCAGTTTCCTTTCAACACGCAGTATCTGTTCAACACAACTGCAGTATCAACCATGACCATAGTCCACAATATAATTTGCGTTTTATGGGGGGCCTGGTTAAAGACCTGGTTTCTAAGGTTTTGGATCTGATTCAAGAATGTTGGCTCACAGGCTTCATTCTTTTAGTTGTGTTAGTGGTGGGACTTTTAGGAAAAAATTGGAAATTTTTAGGAGTTATGGCTTCTCGGAGAAGTGTATGGGAATGATTAGGAGGTCCCCAACACTGCTCAGGACTTCAGAGGAGAAGTTGAAGCTTGGGATTGAGTTTTTCTTGAACAAAATCGAAGCATAGAAATCTGCTTTATTATATCGGCCTTCGTTACGTTGTTGATGTTTAGCATGGAGGAGCGGGTGCTTCCGAGGTACCAAGTTTTGAATCTTGTAAACTCCAAAATGCTTTTGAAGAAGGAACTGAGTTTTGTCCAGGTCTTGTTTTTATCAGAGGCTGACTTTTTGGCTTACAAGGGATAATATAGATTTTTAGCTTACAGGAATTTCTCACCTGTTAAATTTGGGCATGTTTAACTTCAAAGTTGTGTTATAAATTTGTAAGGACCACTTTTAGCATCAACTCTTATACTCAACTGGAATTCCAGGTGTGATGTACATCCTCCAGTACTCATTTCATGCGTTTAATTGGCTTGGCTTCACTTAATGGGGAAGAAACAGTCAAGATTTCAGGGATATATGACTTAGAGCATTTCACCTGGTAAGTGGTAACTATTATCTTCTTAAGTAGTAGAGCTCAATTTATCCCGGGCTTTCGTAAATGTGTGCTTAGTACTAAGAGGTTTACAGACCTCTAAAGTATCAAGAAATTATCAAGACTAGGTAGATCAATATATGTTGTTAGATCCTGCAAATACCCCAATCTGCCACATAACAATGCAATGCATTTTATTTTTGCAGTCATATTTAAAGTACAAGCTTAGGTACTAGCATTCTAGCAACAACAGGGAATATCAGAAAAATCAATTTTTTTTGGTACATTGTGAAAGGATGAATGGTGGCAGAGCTTTTGCAGTTAATCCTCTCTTCAAATGTGCAGCCGATAGTGAGGAACAGCCATCAGATGCTTCTCCCGGCTCGCTACAATACCAAATTCCTCAGTCATGTCCAACTCGTTAGCTAGCTAGCATGCCTTTCGGAAGTTCCCAATCGAAGCAATGCACCAACTGGGCTACCACTAGCCGAACCACTGTGATTCCTAGCTGTATTCCAGGGCAACTTCTTCTACCAGAACCAAAAGGAATGAGCTCGAAATCGTGTCCCCTATAGTCTATGTTGCTTCCTTCAAATCTCTCTGGGATGAATTCTTCAGGGTCAATCCACACATTTGGGTCACGTCCGATTGCCCAAACATTTATAACTATTTCTGCCCTTTTCGGTATGTGAAAGCCTTCAACCAAACAATCCTCCCTTGCCTCGTGAGGGAGAAGTAATGGTACCACAGGATGAAGTCTAAGAGATTCTTTTATGACAAGTTCTAAGTATTTTAAACCTTCCAAATCAGACTCCTCCACCATCCGGTTTAAGCCTACCTTACTTTTTAATTCTTGTTGTAGTTTCTTCATTATTTGTGGATGTTTCAAAAGTTTTGACATTGTCCACTCTATCACCGTTGGGGAAGTGTCCATTGATGCTCCAAGTAAATCCTACACAAATGCAATAATTTTATGATTACACATAACTAAATTGACCACAAATAATAAAACTAAGATAACCACAAACTATATGTACTCTGAATAACATAACTAAATTGACCACAAATAATAAAACTATGATAAACACAAAGGGGTTACCAGTTTAAATTTCAGTCCTTTTGATTTGAATCCGTTAGTTATGGACAATTTAGATTGGTTTACTGGTCTTTTGCCGCTAAGTTTCTCTTGTAACCTAAAAGATAACAAAAAAGAAATTGCATAATTACCAGCATAATAGATTTAACATGTTCACGGTTGAATTGAAAATCGATTTCTCCGGAATTCATAATGGACAACATAGTATCAACAAAATCCTTTGCTTGACCTCTGTTTCCCTCCTGTTCATGCTCATCAATGATCCTCTCCAAGAACTGATCAAAAACCTTCCCAAGGGCCTTCATACGCTTGGTCAATCCTTGAAGATCAAGTTTTCCCAGAACAGGAAAATAATCCCCAAGATTAGGAATAGCTGATACCTGCATGCCTTCTCGGAACACACCCTTAAACCCCCTCTCATCAATCTCCTCATCCTCGTACTTCTTCCCAAAGATCATCCTACAACTCATGTCTGCGCTCAAGGAAACAACCTTAGCGCTCAAATCAACAGCCCCACGAGCCGCCGCGCCCTTCTTGATTGATTCAATTAGAAGGCTAAGCTCTTCCCTTCTCATATCCCGAAACGAATTGATCTTGAGATTGCTTAGCAGCTGTAAGGTGCAGAGTTTTCGCACGTTGCGCCAGTAAGGGCCGTACTGGCTAAAGCTCAAGTTCTTCTGCTCATACAAGATGTACTTGGATGCTTCACGAGGTGGTCTGCTAGCAAAAACAAGGTCGTGAGTTTTAAGGAAGAGCTGTGCGGCTTTTGGTGAGGAGACAACGATGCTGTCCACAAAACCCAACCGCAAGTACATGATGGGACCATGCTGTTTGGCTAAGTTTTGCAGATCTCTATGGGGATTTTTGCCTAGCAAGTGGAAGTGTCCCAAAACAGGAAGGCCTTTTGGTCCTGGTGGCAATTTTTTGTTCTTAATCTTCTTCTGTACTAGTCCATGAAGAAGGAGATAAACTGCTGCAAGAACTGGTAGTGCTGTCCATACCCAAGCCATCTTCATCACATCAACCTAATTAAGTCTTTTCGTATAATAATAATGTTGGTGTATAATAATAATGGAACAATTTTGTCCATACCTATGTTTATATTAAAAAATATTACTCAGTATACATATCCGGCCAAATCGAGTTAATTCATATTTGTAGGGGCTGCCTTCCACCCTCACCCCACCCCATTATATATATTTGACTCTATTATATATATATCCTTCAGTAGAAATAAATAATACTCTCCCTGTCTCATTTTATCTGTCCTACTTATTATTTATTGGTCAAACCAACACGTTTTTCTTGGTTTATTTTCTTTAGTATTTTTTACTTATTTTTAAATTTAAATTTTTGTGTTTAATAGTATTTTAGTGTAGTTTCTAAATATATAAATTTTGTATAATAATACTAAACATAATATCACAAAAATTTGGATCAAAAATAACTTCAGTAAAGCTTCGTTAACCGAACCCGACACATAAAATGGGACAGAAGGAGTATTGTATTATATATAAAAGTTATTAAAGGTTGAAGGACTGTATTGGTAGTTTGTAGTCAACTTAGTGTGATTACATCCTAGTTACCATTCTAAATAAGTGGCCATAAGTTTGATTGTTTGAACTTTGACCGTGGGGCTATTGTTTTGGTTGCAAATGTCTGAGAAAGTATAGAATGGATAATTGTTATATCGTGGGCCAGGGTCCACAGTGTACCCTGATATAGTACACAGAATTTGACTTCATAAAGTACAGAATTCATGTTCATAATACACACACACATAAACACGATATATATGAACATGAATTCAGTGCATTATGTAAAGTGTTTATGTGTCCTTAACTATATAATTCTGTGCATTATGAACATGAATTCTGTATTTTATAAAGTCAAATTTTGTATGGTCCACAATACACGGTGAACCAGATATAAATTGCTATTGCTGACTCCCTTAAATGCATAAGAAAAAAAAAATACTAGATGTACTTCTAAAACTTTACTCCCACTCCCATTTAGGCCCTGTTTGGTAAATAATAAGCTTATTAGTCAATTTTGACTTATTTGATCACTATTAGTTGTTTGACTTGGTTAAAAAATCAATATAAGTGTTTGATTAATAAGTTTTTTGTAACTCCAAAATATTAAAATTCAAAAGGCTACTCAAAACAACCTTTTTAATTAGCTTTTTAAAAAAGAAATTATACTAAACATCTATCAGCTAAGAGTTAATTTACCAAACACATTTCTACAATTAACTAATGTTATCAATTAATCATACCTTCTAACCTAATCAGCTAACAACTATTTACCAAACAATGCCTTAATATTCAAATTTGTTTGGAGGAAGAAAAAAAAAATGAATGAATAAACATCATGACCCCTATTAAATTGAGCAATCAAAATATGCCAAATCATAAAAAAGTATATAAAATGAGAGCACAAATTTAAAATACATGTAAAATTATTCAATGAATAATCACACATTATTCAAATTAAAGCATTATAATACTTTTTTTGAGTTCTACTGACTCGGTTATAGTGTAGCATCTGTTCATAGCTACTTTCTCAACCTAGTGAAGCACAAAGAGTCAATAGATGCCTTCACTGAGGCTCGAACCCACTCCCTTCCATATGGGAGTGTACGCCGGACAATGAAGTAAGACAAAATAATCACTTGGAACGGCAAGTCGATCTGTATTTATCATCATATGGCCTCGTCTTTAATTATCTTGATCAACACAACACCTCATTTCCCAATCTCGACCATCCGCAGCACCAACCGTGACTAGATCTGGCCTACTCTCCGATATATATCAATGAGATCGCCGCGGCCCTAGGCTATGTCCTTGAAATAGGCTTGCCGGAGACGAGGTTTTCACGAAGGGATTTGAGCTCAGTGGCTGCTATTGAGGATGTCTTCAACAACATAAATTGTGATGGGCCGAGTAAGAAATTGGTGGTGGAAGTTGTTAATGGCCACCCCATTTCTGCTATTACATATGCCCATTTTGATGAGACACAAGAGTTGTGTGGATTTCAAGAAGGGCAGTTGCGGTAGCGCTATGGACGCTCTAAAACTTAGTACTAGTTTTGCTACGGCTAAAAATTGCTATACATACACTATCACTTTTAGAGAAAAAAATGACACAATAGAGATGTCAAGACAATATTTATATATATTTGACTAACACTACCAGAAAAATAGAGTAACTGATATGTATATATTTGATCATAATTTCACCCCATGTTTAATGTTTATTTTTGTCACTAATCATTAAGATTGTGTTTATAATTTCCTCATTGAGATTAATAGATTATAATTTGATCAAAGTTGAAGGAAAAATAAATGAGCATAATTATGATATACTCAACACCAATCGTCCCGTCTCCTTGTTCCGAGCCCTCTCTTTCTCAACATTGGTCGTCCCGTCTCCTTGTTCCGAGCCCCTATTACCGAGCTTTAGCCTATCCCCCATCATCTAGTCCCTCATTTTCCTGAGTCACATGAAGTACGACTTGGGAAAGTACCGCTAGCTCGTCCTCCACTATCGACCCATCTCTTGCACCTTCGCTTCACCCCGAGCTCGCCTTTATTCTAAGAAAGTTTTTTACTCCCCCCAAGTCATTCACTTTTCCGAGTTACACGAAGTACGACTCGAAAAAGTAGCTGTGACCGGGCTCCTCATGCAAAGGTTGTCGCACGTACTGGTTCGAGCTTCAGTCTTGACCTTATCTCCTTACGGTCCCATCAATCAAATCCTTCGCATTTAATGCTCTTTGATCTTAGTCTTCGTTGATCAGCGGAACTCTGACACTGTCACCATCAGATTAATTGCAACTACTCGAGTGTGACCCCTACTTGTCCTTTCCGAGGCAAAATCTTTTCCTATAAATAGCACTGAGTCTTCCATTCTCCTCCACTTCTCCTTCGTAACTTAATTTCCAAGGCCTATGAGTTCCAAACGTAGGGTTCCCGCTCCGGCCCCTCGCCATTTTTCTCTCCGGCTGGCTGAGCGCGCAGCCAAAACACGGATGTCCGCTCGGAAAAAACGTCTGAGCTCCGGTGAGCTCCTTCCCAGCGATGATCCCTTGTTGCCTATTGACATTCCACCTGAACCAGAAGAAAGTGACTGGGTCACACCTTCCCTTAATTAGGCCACCGTCCCATGGCCTTGCCTTCTCGGAGGAGCTGATTCTAGACCATGACTACATGGAGTTTCTCGATGAGATCGATGTTATGATGGGTCGTGGCACTCTTGATGGCGTTTCAATTGTACTGTCGTTCCCGCGCCGACAACGCCAACTGTTTCTTCTGAGGTCTTTCTTTCGACCAAGTAGGTTTGAGGTTTAACCTAGAATAGCCCTTCTTTTGCTGATGGGGTGCACTGCTGGCCCCCCTTCTTCTGTTTTGAATGTAATTATCCATCGCTCGGGCCTTAGATGAATGGAACAACGTCATCTTTTTGCTACCTATTGCATGCCTTTACTACGTAGGTTATTTTATCCTCGGAACCACTCTTTCGCCCCTTAAGGGTTTTCGGAGATATCTCCAATGTTTCTTAAATGTCGGATAGCTTGACCCACCGGCCTTAGCTTGACGTGGTTATGTCCGACTCTTCCAACCTACCTCAACTCGTTTTCCCATTCTCGCTTCCAGTCCCTTAGATTCTTAGTCTGAGAGATGGACAGTACTTTAGTTCTAATATGTTCCGACCTATCATGTGAAACCTTCCCTAGTCTCTTAGTCCGCTAGTCTAAGGACTAGGCCACGCTCTGCCCGATCTTCCCTTTCTCAAGGGACACTCGTAGCTCGGCCTTGGCGGTTCGACGCTTCATCTCCGTTCTGCTTTGCCGTTGTAAGTCGACCCACGTCCACCTGTCATGACTGCGTAAAACCCTCCACTTTTTACCTTTTCCGATCTTCAATCTTCTTCGTAATTCCCGCCCTCATCATTACCTTTTTTGAACCACCGTGCATGCATTAAATGCCTTCCCATACTGATGTAAGCTAATCGTTCTATCACCCATCGCATCATTCGCTCGTCCATCCAATTGGGTCTACACGTCCTTATCTCCTTCATCCCCAAACTCTATAAAAAGGCCTACTCACTCTCATTCATCCTCTTTCGCTTTCTCCCTCTGCCACCCAGCTCTTTCTACTCCACTCCGGTCACTTTGCAGTTTCTCCGTCGCCGTCGTCTGCCCCACCTCGCCTCACATTGCCTTTCTTTCTCAGGTGTCAGTCCCGCAAACCTTTTTCCGGTAAGCCCTTCTACCCTTTCTTGCTTTCTTGCCTTCTCCGTCTTTTTCAATGTCTTCGTCTTCTTCCTCCTCACACGCGAGGTTTTCAGAAGGCCTCACTGCCGCTACTTCTCGGCCGACGGCTTCTTGAGATGTGCCGGTCGATCCTCCCACTAATGCGTCGGTGGAAGTTCCCTTTTACTCGGCCATGGTTGCATCCGGGGTAACGCCATGAGCCAACCTCGAACGAGCCCCGGGACAAAATGAGGCCCTCAACTTACCAGCAGAATACACTTCCACTTTATCCACAGTGAAGCTTGAACACGCACAAACTCTACTGGGCCCCAAGGTAGTGGTCATGGCGACGGGTGATTGTGACATTCATGATCCTCCCTTCGGCTATATCGGCCTCCGTTATAAGTCGGTCCTTTACGGGTTCCGCATTCCACTCCATCTTTTCCTATCGACCTTCTTCAACTACTTTCGCATCTTACCCGGATAGCTCGTCCCCAATTCTCACCGTCTTCTCTCTTGCTTCCTCATCTCCACTCACCGAGTCGGCGTTGAGCCGACCATGCCTCTCTTCAACCAGCTTTTCCAAATTTCCCAAGTGGGCAAGCCCCCTTCTCCCTTCGTGCGAATGTTTCCCTCTAATTATTTTACAATTAAGATTATTATTATTATAATAAGAGTTAATTACCAAAATAGTCCCTTGACTATAATGAAATTACCAATTTGGTCCTTTGACTATTTTTTGACCAATTAAGTCTCTCAACTTTAAAAATCTTAACTAATTTGGTCCTCCATTTGTTTTGTCGTTAGACATCTGTTAACTCGGGACCAAATTTGTAATTTTGCTATAGTCAAGGGATCATTTCAGTAAATAACTTTTTGGATGAAATGGTGTTTGTGATAATCGAAATGGTCCTTACTTGCTAGAATTTGGTTATGATAAGGAGTTTGGCAAAACATGGAAAACTACATTTACAACATTGATATGATGTGGTTATTTAAGGTTATCCAGTCCTCTCTCACAAGTCAATTAATTTTTCATATGCCATCTAGAGTGGAAGTGAGAGAAAAAAAATAGCACAAAATAATATGGCCAACTAAGCTGGAAATACATCAAATGGAACTTTATTGTGACCACACAAATGTTCAAGTTTTGCAAACTTAAAGAAAACTCTTAAACATAGTTCAACACAGTACATATGATGAACATATAGAAAGGTAGGACTGCAGTCTTATTGCACTTGTATAAAGTAAGAAGTGGTAGAGCACTAAATTTCCTAAATATGTAACCGATAGTTTGGAACAGCCCTTAAGTGTTCCGCACGAGTTACTACCAAACCAAATTCTTCAGTCATGTCCAACTCTATTGGTAACATACCATTTGGAAGTTTCCAATCAAAGCAATGTACTAACTGTGCCACCACTAATCCGACCATAGTGATTCCAAGTTGTAAACCAGGACAACTTCTTCTCCCAGAGCCAAAAGGAATGAGCTCAAAATTACACCCTCTATAATCTATATTACTCCTTTCAAATCTCTCTGGGATGAATTTCTCCGGATCAACCCACACATTTGGATCATGCCCCATTGCCCAAATATTTACAATGATTTGTGCTTGTTTTGGTATGTAAAAGCCGTCAACCATGCAATCCTCCCTTGCCTCATGAGGAAGAAGTAATGGTCCTGCAGGATGAAGTCTAAAGGATTCTTTAATGACCATTTCTAAATAGTCCAAACCTTCTAAATCTGATTCTTCCACCATTCGACCCAAACCTATCTTACGTTCTAATTCTTGTTGAACTTTCTTCATTATTTGTGGGTGCCTCAAGAGTTCTGACATTATCCACTCAATCATGGTTGTTGAAGTGTCTATTGATGCCGCAAATATATCCTACATATATGTAATAATTTTTTAGTTAGTTAAATAATTATAGAAGATACAATATATATAATTATGACAGTTGAAAGTTAAAAAAGGGAAATATATATTTAAATAACTACCAACAAAGTAGATTTGATATGTTCGCGAGTGAATTGAAACTCGGTTTCCCCCAGACTTGAGGATGGACAACATGATATCTACCAAATCCTTTGTCATCTCACTACTGCTCCCACTCTGTTCATGGTCATCAAGGATCCTCTCAAAGAAACGATCAAAGACTTTGGTAATGACCTTCATTCGTCTAGTCAATCCTTGAAAGTCAAACTTAGCAAGAAAAGGAAAATAATCTCCAACATTTGGTTCCGCCGCTATCTGCATGGCTTCTTTAATCACAGCTTTGAAACCTCTCTCATCAATGTCCTTAATCTCGTACTTCTTCCCAAACACCATCCTGCAACTCATGTCAGCAATTAGTTCAGAAACTTTAGAGCTCAAATCAACAGCCAAACCATCCAAGGCCGCTTGCTTGAGTGACTCAATAAGAAAACACAATTCTTCTCTTCTTATGGGTTGAAATGAATTGATCTTATGATTACTAAGCAACTGCAGTGTTGCCAGCTTGCGCATGTTGCGCCAATAAGGGCCGTATTGGCTATAGCCCAAATTCTTTTGACCATAAGAGAGATACTTAGCTGCCTCGTGAGGTGGTCTGCTTGCAAACACAAGGTCATGAGTCTTGAGGAAGAGCTGTGCAGCCTGAGGGGATGAAGCAACGATAATGTCTGCCAATCCGAACCGCAAATGCATGATAGGACCGTAGTGTTTGGCTAGGTTGGTCAAATCGTGATGGGGATTTTTACCAAGCAAGTGAAGGTGTCCCAAAATGGGAAGCCCTCTTGGACCTGGTGGCAATTTCTTGCCTTTCATCTTCTTTACAAGGCCATGAATGAGAGACACAGCCACAAGCACAACAAGCGTTGTCCAAAGCAATGCCATAGATATCCTTTGTTGTTTAGTTTTTTAATGCATGTATAGTATAATTCATTTTATCCACATTGCTTAGTTATATATAGAGCTGCATGTTTGCATGTCTGCAATAACGCACGATTTACACAAAGAAAAACGTTTTAATGACTTGCGTATTGGATCTATCGTTAGGCAATGATGGATTTCGACATTTTAAGGAAGTTATTTACCTTTATTAATTAAAATTTTTAATAAAAAATTATAATTATAATTATACAAAATTTTGACAAATCCTATATATAAAAAAGCCCAATGTTTTTGGCTCAAGTTTTGGCTCCAAAACCTGCCCACTCACAACGGTGCCGTTTTGGAAAGCTTTTGGGTTGGCTACATTTACTATTTTTGTAAAGACTTTTGGGATGGCTACATTAATGTGCACAGAGCTCAATGTTGGGATTATTTTATTTAGAGATTAAATTTTTGTACAAAGCATGAAATCTGGCATGCCCGTTTTGTCATTGGTGGATGTTGTGCTAAATATATAATAATAGAAAAATAATGCATACATGCTGCTTTGTAATATATAAAAATTATATAATATATAATAATAATAATAATGCAGCACAAAGCTCAATGATGTTGAGCTTTGTGCTGCAGGCTGCTTTTTACGATTCCAATACAAACAGCCATTTAAATTCCCGATATGAACAGTCATTTCCAATTCAGAATTTGGAAGTGAAAATCTGCCTATAAATACATAAGCACGCATGTTGGTACACTCATGTTCTCGAATAGCATATACATATAGATTCTCTTCTTCACCTGCTCCCTTTAGCTATAATTTCGTTCTTTATAAACCAGTTTGATTCAAACATATATGGTGGCGGTGAGTTGTGAGAGAGATGTGATAGCTGCCTAGAGAGGATTGAGAGGAGATAAAGGAGAGGATTATCCATTTGCTGTCATTTTTGTCCAGAGAGAGAAAGGTGAAGAGAGGGAGAGAAGCGTGAGAAACCCACCAGAAGAAGAAAAATGCAGATCTCCCCAGGGCTGTAGAAAAAAAAACAAAGAAAAATATAATAAAAGATGGTGACAAGGCACCGATTATGAGCATCTTCCCTTTTATTTTATTTATTTTCTATTATTGTAAATAAAAAGTTCTCAGGAGAGTAGACATCAACCATGCATATTCATGATTTGTCAAAATAGATTCAAGTAGGCTTTGCTATATATCTTTTCTTTTCAAAAAAAAGCTTTGCTATTTTTATGATTTACTTTACAAATATATAGCTTTAAACCTTTACAGAGATAAATTACTTGCATAAAATATGTGCAGCATGTCTGACCTTTCTGATTCAAGTAAGCACTGTCGCAACTGTTGTCCACTCCATCTTTGGCTCCAGTATTCCTAGGTGACTCCCGCCGTCCTGCGCTGCTACATAAAAAGTGTGGAGGCGAAGGTTTGCAGTGGATGGACAATGGCGATATGTGCTTTGGTTTATAATGCTTAGTGGAGGTTAGCAGTAGATGTACTATGGATATAAGTGTTTTGCTTTATGTAATTATTAAATACACCCACTAAAGCAAAGCACTTATGGGTGCATTCATCTTTTTCCTTTTTGTCGCCACAGGCATCGACGGAAATAAGAGAAATTCATGGAGATTAGCTTTTACTTTTTTTTTTTTTTGTTTTATATATATATATGCATACAGTTATATATAGTTTTGAGCAATGTGTAGCTTAATATAATAGTGTTGTGTTCTGTATATAATAGTGGGTTTGTTTATGTATTCACGTGAAGGAGGAAAATGAGGAAAATGAAAATTAATTACAATCATGTTTTTTTTTGTTTAATAGAAAAACTGCAATCATGGTAATAATAATAATATTACTTTTTATATAATAAATATGATATATAAAGTATAACCAAATATTACATGATTTTCTCAAACATATAACTGACTCAAACAAAAGATTTGTTCAAAAAAAAAACACAATAGTAACCCATCAAACATTAATTAATGTAGTTCTATTGCTAATGTAGTTCACAAAAAATGTTTTTAATCATTTGTAATTTCATTTTTCAATAATAATAATTAATCAAACATTATGTTTCTTATCTTATTCACGGTAGATGTTTTTGTGAACTTATATTACATGATTCTATTTTTTTAAATCATGAATGTCATTAACAATATTTAATATTTATTTATATTAAAATATAAATTTATTATATATGGTCGTGCATCGCACGGGTAACATACTAGTTTGTATAATTGCTAAACTATATTACCTCCGTCACATTTTATGTGTCTAGTTCGGTTAACGAGGCTTGACTTAAGTTATTTTTAATCCAATTTTTCATAATATTAAGTTTAGTATTAGTATACAAAATTTATATATTTAGAAACTACAGTAAAAGTACTATTAAACACAAAAATTCAAATTTAAAAATAAGTAAACAATACTAAAGAAAACAAACAAAGAAGAAAGAGTTGGTTTGACCAATGAATAGTAAGTAAGACATATAAAATGAGACAGATGGAGTATATTATTTATACATGTAAATAATTAAAACTGAGTAAGTATTAATTTTGGTCTCATGACTATTAGTAAAATGACAATTTTAATCTGCATGTTTAATTATGTCTAATTTCCATTCAACGGCTATTTCTTTCGTGCCAAAATCGATCACGCTGGTCACCCTTCCATCTAAAATTGTAGGGGTATTTGCGTCATCCATCCATGTTTAATATGCGAACTCGAGCACGAATAAAAGGGACTTCAACCCTAAATCAATGTTGTATTGTTGTAGTTGTTCTTTCTTCTTCTCCTATTTTCAAGTGAAAGTATCAGGTTTTAGGTTTGCAATGTCAAGTTGTTATGCTCATTTGTCTTCTTCTTCGAACAATAGAAGATAAGTATATGAGTATGGAGAGTGGATTCTAGTGACACAATATCGATGTGGCAATGAAATGGAATTAAAGACTCCATAAGCCACAGATAATCAAGTTCGAAGATTTTGGAGATGCCCAATGAGTGGAGTCAGAAACTTGGAATTGATTTTTAAAAAAAAATATGACTTTGTGTATTGAGTTTAAAATTTTAGATTTTATGAAAACATGCTGCGGATTGTGGTTATATGGAATCGTTTGACCCCCCAATTCTAACCATTTGAGCTAACTATGGTATTAAAATGTAATGGTTTGAAAACTGACCAATGGAGAACGCACATTAATAGCTTTTAGTAGTAGAATTTACATTGAGCAAAACTAACCAATTTTAACCAAATAATAAACACCATACTTTAAGTAGCAGAATTCACATTAATAGCTATTGTTCCAAAACAAGCTTACAAAAAGGCTTCCCTCACAGGGTTCCATTGAAGTAGAATTCACCTTGTTAATAAGTGCCAAATGCAACATATTTTTGGGTATATTTTGGAGTAGATTTGTGGCTAAATTGGTATGATATGTGCTTGGAAAGGCCTAAATTGGTATAAATTGCATTGAAGGTCTAATTTTAGGCATTTTGAAGGGAAATAAGGTCAAGAAATTGAGAGAACAAGATGAAGTCCATTCGGGCAGGCGTACAAACTGCTCGTACAAAAATTCTGTTTCTCCTGTACGTGAAGAGGGTTCGTCAACCTGTTGAAGTACAAAGATCAATGTCGCCTCCACTAAGGCGAGAACTCATGACCTCCCACATGGGAGAAGCCACTACATGCCATCTGAGCACAAAGTGTTTGGCACTTTTCAGCTTAGTTCAACACACTTTAGAACCCTAGATTTAAATTCTTCTAATTTCAATTCAAATTCAAATTCAAATTCAATTTGTAATTGCATTTATTTCAATTCAAATTGATTAGATTCAATTGTACTCTTCATTCATTCAAATTTCAAACTAAGGATTGGAAGTCTTCATTTAGTAGACATTAAATCGTCCTTAATGAGACTAAAACTATGACCTCCATTTAGAAGAGTCACCTCATGTCACTCGACCACAAGGTCATTGATTTATATATAGTAATTTATTTTATCAGCATTGCTTAATTATATATATAGCTGCAAGTGCCAAACACCTTGTGCTCAATTGACATGTAGTGGCCACCCTCAGATGGGAGGTCATGAGTTCTGATGGAACAAAGAAAACTTATAAGCAGCTGATCAAGAACTCAAGTTGAAATTCTGTTAGTCTGTTATAGCCTAACTACCAGTCTGTTACTGCCTAAGCCTAAAGGGCTCTTCTGTATTTTTCCTTTGCTTCAGTTAGTTGTAACCGTCTCATGACTAGTATATAGGTGAGCTTTTGTTCACTCTCAAATGGATCTTTCATATACTTCTCACTGTAAGTTTCAGACACAAATCAATACAGTTTCCATTTGCCATTGTTATGAGCTGAGTACTTCATCATGGTATCAGAGCTCCATCGCAGCTATGCCGCAGCGGTAATGGCGGAAGATGGTGAAGCGTATTCGACAGGACAGCAAGCAGGAGGTCCTTCGAATCAGAATTCGAATCCTTTCCAGCGAACAGATGAATTTGAAGATCCTTTGTTTCTACACGTTACTGAGAATCCAAGCATGATTCTCGTCTCGCCACCACTATCAGAAACCAACTATGCATCCTGGAGTAGATCAATGAGGATAGCATTGGAAGTCAAAAACAAATTTGGATTTGTAGACGGAAGTATTGCGATGCCGGCAGAAAATGATCCCAAGCTCGCAGTCTGGAGAAGATGCAATAATATCGTGTGTTCATGGTTGTTCAAGTCCCTCAGCCCCACAATTGCAGAAGGTGTCCTCTATTTTGAGATTGCAGAAGAAATATGGAGTGCTCTAAAGAAGAGATACTCCCAAGTCGATCCTCACAAAATTGCGGAGTTACAGAACGAAATCTACAGATGTTCACAAGGTAACCTGTCAATCAATGAATATTTCACTAAGAGTAATGCTTTGTGGGTGCAATTGAATGCTGTGAGACCTATTCCTACTTGTGAATGCGTACCTAAGGGCCTATGTACTCTTAAGGGCAAAATTCAAAAAGAAAAGGAAGAAGATCAGATTATCAGGTTTTTAGAAGGCCTGAATGAAGAGTATGAGAATGTCAAGTCAGGGATCCTTGTTATGGAACCCATCCCAAGCATGGAGAGAGTGTTAAACATGACCCTAAAAATGGAGAGAAAGCTCAAGAACTCACTCAACATTAAAGGGAGTGAATTAACTCAGGCTAATGCAATACAGAATAATCAAGTGCATTACACTGATGAACAATCTATGATGGCAGCCTCAACTCCTTACAACAAGAAGAAATTCAACAATGGTTCAGGAAAGAATGTTCCTAAATGTATATTTTGTGGAATGCTAGGACATACCATTGAAAAGTGCTATAAAAAGCATGGATATCCCCCTGGCTGGGTTGCAGGCTATAAATCCAAGGGGAGACAGAATCAAGAACCACAGCAGAGTTATAACTCTCATGCTTCTATTAACCAGATTGGAGATGTTGGCCTTTCTACTGAACAGATTCACAAACTCATGTTACTACTGCAAAATCAGAACCAGGGAAATCAGGCCTCAACCAGTGCAGCTGTGTCAGTTACTAACACTGGACTCAATCCTAATTTCAGAGATTCTATGGAGAACAATCACAATGAAGGCAGGTCAATTTCTGAATCCTATGTTAATGCTGTTCTAAATTCCTCAAATATTTGGATCTTAGACTCAGGAGCAACTTATCATATTGTCTGTTCTTTGGAGTTTTTTGACACTTATCATGCTGTTCATGGAATCTTGGTTAAATTACCTAATGGGGATGCAGTAAAGGTTACTCACATAGGACAGATCAGATTACACATTGGGATAGTGTTGCAAAATGTGTTGTTTATTCCATCTTTTACTTTCAACATTATATCTGCTAGCAAAATGACAAGGCAATCAAACTGTGAAATCATTATAAGGGCTGATTCTTGTAAACTCCAGGGGCATCTTGGAATAATGGATGGTTTTTCTAGTGAGAAAGATGGTTTGTACTTGATCAACAATCCACCTGCCAAGAAGAGGATCTGTTCTTCTAGTGATAGCCAAAATTCTGTTTGTAATAATCTTTCCATAGAGTTGTGGCACAATAGATTAGGCCACTATCCTGTGAACAAAATACAGTTGTTGAAAGGAATAAAAGTTGTGTTTTCTCATAAGTGTAGTTCTGATTTTGTATGTGAAACTTGTCATTTTTCTAAACAAAGAAGGTCAAATTTTCCCACTAGCACAACCACAGTGGAAAACAGTTTTGATTTAATCCATATGGATGTTTGGGGACCATTTGCTGTGGCTTCTTTGAAAGGAGAACACTACTTCTTGACCATTGTGGATGGGCATAGCAGATTTACATGGCTGCACCTAATGAAGCATAAGTCAGAGGTTAGGTCCATATTTCAGAACTTTTATAATCATGTATGGACTCAATTCTCAGCTAAAATCAAAGTGGTGAGGACAGACAATGGAGGTGAATTCATGTTAAGCAGTTTCTTTAATGAGAAAGGAATCATACATCAAAGATCATGTGCCTACACACCCCAGCAGAATGGAGTGGCAGAAAGAAAGCATCAGCACATCTTAAATGTTGCCAGGGCCTTAAAATTTCAGTCAGGAGTTTCAGATGAATTTTGGGGCCATTGTGTCCTACATGCCTCATTCCTAATTAACAGACTGCCTACTGAAGTTATTAATGGAAACAGTCCATTCCAAGTATTGTTTGATAAAGATGTGAATTATAATCAGCTTAAATCTTTTGGTTGTCTATGCTTTGCTGCCACTATCTCTCCTGGAAGAAATAAGATGCAGTCCAGGGCCAGGAAGTGTATATTCCTTGGATTCCCAGCTACTATAAAGGGATACATACTATATGATTTGGTTAACAAAACTGTTTTTGTATCAAGGGATGTTAACTTTTATGAGCAGATCTTTCCCCTTACAATCAAAGAAGGAATTTCAGGGTCTGGTCTCAATAACAGTGATCAAATATTCAATCCTCCCTTGCCCATGATCCCCATTGAAACAGAAGTAGACATATGGGAATCAGCAAGAAAACAAGTCAGCCATGAAAATCTGAATCACAGACATTCCAATGAGACAGTTGATGACCACTTACCAAATCATTCTGTTGAACAATCAGCCCCCAGTTCTGTTGATCAGCCACTCCTTGAAGAAGATTCACCAGAAACTCATGATGAGCAGCCACAGTCTGAAAATCAGTTGCCAGTTGATCACAATGATCAGCCACAGCCCAGAAGGTCAAATAGAACAAGGACTATCCCTCACAAATTACAGGACTACTTATGTCATTCCACAAAGGTATTCTCTGATGTTAACAGGACCTCACCACATTCTATTGATAAAGTGATTTCCTATGAAAATTTGTCTCCCAGCCATAAGGTCTGTGCATCCTCCATCACTTCTGAACATGAGCCTCAATCATACAAGGAGGCTGTCAAGAGTGAAGAATGGAGGCAAGCTATGCAAGCTGAGATAGATGCCTTGGTCTACAATAAAACCTGGATCCTGACAGACTTACCAGCAGGGAAAACCCCTATTGGGTGCAAATGGGTATATAAGGTCAAGCATAGAGCAGATGGCTCTATAGAAAGGTACAAGGCTAGGTTAGTTGCCAAGGGATACACTCAGCAATTAGGAGTGGATTACATTGAGACTTTTTCTCCTGTTGCAAGAATGACAACAATTAAGACATTTCTGGCAGTGGCTATTGCAAAAGGATGGGATATTCAGCAACTTGATATAAACAATGCATTCCTACATGGAGACCTAGAGGAGGAGGTTTATATGGTATTGCCTCCAGGGTTTCAGACAGACAATTCCAATCAGGTTTGCAGGCTAATGAGGTCTCTATATGGGTTGAAACAAGCAAGTAGACAGTGGAATGCTAAATTAACCAAAGCCTTACAGGATAATGGTTTTCAACAGTCTTCAGCAGATCCCTCTTTGTTTACTAAACAGTCAGGAAAATCCTTTATTTCCTTACTGATATATGTAGATGATATCCTTGTGGCAGGTACAGACTCAAATCAGATCATGGATCTGAAACAGATGCTGGACAGATCATTTACGATCAAAGACCTTGGCAACCTAAACTACTTCTTGGGAATTGAGGCTTTCAGAAACTCTAAAGGCATCAATATCTGTCAGAGGAAATACACTCTGGAAATTCTGAAGGAAAATGGATTCTTAGAAGCAAAACCTTCAAAAACACCATGTGTGCCTGGTCACAAACTCAACAATCTAGAAGGAAATCTCCTTGAGCAGCCTGAGGTTTTCAGAAGACTGGTTGGTAAATTGCTATACTTAACCAACACCAGGCCAGACATAACATTTGCTGTGCAGCAGTTAAGCCAATTTGTGGACAAGCCAAGGGATACTCATCTAGCTGCAGCACACAGGGTGCTGAGATACCTAAAAGGATCACCTGGAAAAGGCCTATTCTACCCTGCTAACCACAACATCAAGCTGCAAGGCTTCTCTGATTCAGATTGGGCAAACTGCTCAGAAACTAGAAAATCAGTAACTGGCTACTGCATCTATCTTGGGGGTTCATTAGTGTCATGGAAGACTAAGAAGCAAGCCACTGTATCCAGATCATCTTCAGAGGCAGAATACAGGGCATTAACTTCTACAACTTGTGAAATCCAATGGCTCATATATCTGTTGGCAGACCTCAAAGTGGAGGTGAACAGCACTGTGACCCTATTTTGTGATAATAGTTCTGCAATTGCAATAGGGGAAAATTATGTGTTCCATGAACGCACAAAGCACATCGAAATTGACTGTCATGTAGTCAGACAGAAGGTTCATGAAGGGACAATCAAACTTCTAAGCATAACCTCTCATAATCAGGTAGCAGATGGTTTTACAAAAGCCTTAACCAAACCTCTATTTGACAAGTTTCATGCTAAGCTGGGCCTTCAAGACCTTCATGCTCCAGCTTACGGGGGGATGATGGAACAAAGAAAACTTATAAGCAGCTGATCAAGAACTCAAGTTGAAATTCTGTTAGTCTGTTATAGCCTAACTACCAGTCTGTTACTGCCTAAGCCTAAAGGGCTCTTCTGTATTTTTCCTTTGATTCAGTTAGTTGTAACCGTCACATGACTAGTATATAGGTGAGCTTCTGTTCGCTCTCAAATGGATCTTTCATATACTTCTCACTGTAAGTTTCAGACACAAATCAATACAGTTTCCATTTGCCATTGTTATGAACTGAGTACTTCATCAAGTTCGAGTCTCAGTGGAGGAGAGGGTCAGTTGTATTCAAAAAAAAAATATATAGCTGCAAGTCTGCAACAACGCACGATGTACACGAAGAAAAAGTTTTAATGACTTGCGTGTGAGATCTCCGGTTAGGCAATGACGGAATTCGACATTTTAAGGAAATTATTTAAGTTTATAAATTTAAAAATTTAAACAAAAATTATAATTATATTTATTCAATTTTTTGACATATTTGTATATTGTTAAACTATATATTATTTATACTTGTAAAGAATTAAAATTTAAAAGGCTTTCAAAAAAATAATTAAAATAGGGCATAATTTGATATTTCAGCCATTTATAGCGTGTCGACTTTTTTTTTTCTTTTCTTTTAATTTCTTTTTTGTGTTGTTTGTTCATACAATGAGGAGAAAATAAAATATATATATATATAAAGTGATATTATATGAGCCTAGACCCGAAACCCCTATGAAATCTGAAAATAAATGATGCTAGATTACTTCCAATGGAGCCAACTAGCACGAAATACAAGTGTTATATTGTTGATATATTAGGATCAACATTGCAAGATGAACTATGATTTAAAAGGACGTTATTTTGTAACTTACATAAACGGTGTCTTTAATGATTTTCTACTTTTTTTCTGGCACATTTAGAAGCAATGCTGGTATTACAAGTGTATAATTTGTTAACTTCTAGTACATAATTTGTTATTACAAGTTTATAAAATTAATACTTTAAATCGTAAAATAAACATGTTAATTTTAAACCAAATATCACTTAAAACTATACCATACATATAATTACATGTCAAACATTCAAGTTATGCACTTTAACTTTAAGTTTACTTACCTACCGTTCACATAAATAGTGCCTTTTGTGGCACCATTTTTTTCGCGCAATAATAAACTATTTTAGTACTACATGTATATAATACGTTAATATATATATGTTAATTACATGTTTATAAAATTAATACCTTAACTTATATGTATAATATATAAAAACTTGCTAATTTTCATCCAAATATCTCTTAAAATTATACCATAATTATGACTACATGTCAAACACGCACCCAATTCATGAACTTTTAGTTTTAAGTTTATTTATCTATAGTACAGTTCACATTAGGACACTCAATAGTGAGATACTAGGTTTATATATATATATATCACTGTTGTCAAAAATCCCCGCCTAGACCGCCTAGGCGCTAGGCGCTCCTAAACCGTGGCGAATTGATCCCTAGGCGTCCGCCTAGGTGGCCAGCCGCCTAGCGCCTAACTCGACCGACTAGGCCGAGTTGGCAGCCGCCTAGGCCGAATTTGGCCGAGTTAACTCGCCCAACTCGACAGAGTTAGCCGAGTTAACTCGAGCGAGTCGGCCTTGTTAATTTTATTATTATATTTATATGTATTTAAATTTATTTATTTATACAAGTAAGAGAAGTAAGAGATATATATATGTAATATATAATATAATATATGACATACACCACACACATGAATTAATTTTTTGTTTTTATAGGTCGCCGCCTAGAACCGCCTAGGTACTGCCTAGGCGCCGCCTAGACCGCTTAGGCGCTAGGCGCTAGTCTACCGCCCGACTAGCGCCTAGCGCCTACTGCAACCATGATATATATATATATATATATATATATATATATATATATATATATATATATATATATAGCGGATTAGCGGATTCGATATAGTGGATTTTGAGAAGTCGCATCTGCATCCAATATAATAGTGACGGATTTTCATTAAATGGATGTGCATCCCAACCATTTTAAGTGGATGCGATGGTATGAGAGTGAATTTGGTGAATTGACACTGATTTGACGGATCCTTACTCACCTCTAGTTCACATATTGTGAACTTAGAACAATATCATAATTACTTGACATTAACCATTTATAGTTAACAGATTATACGTACATACATATTCAAGTTTATGTACCTACAATTAATAAATTACGCACTCAATACAAAAATGAATGTTGACCAAACGAAAAGAAAAAAAAATCACACTAAATTAAATAAAATGACTTCATTTTTGAACTAGGATACAAGATATAAGAACAAAAAATCACACTAAATTAAATAAAATGACTTCATTTTGAACTAGGATACACGATATAATTTGCGCTGGAAAGTCGTGAAGGCCAAAATGCCAAAGGGTGATGAACTGATGATGAGCGACAATACGTACCTTGGTTGTTTTTTAATGGATATGCACAAAGTAGAAACTATTTATTATTTTGTTAATCGCAAAAATATAACAATTTCTTTAATTCTCAAAAACATTTCATCACTACTTATGAGTGTACATGTTTTTTTTTTTTATACAACTTAACTCTATTACAATGCAGTATGTGTTCATAACTACTACCTATTGAACACAAGAGTCAAATATTGGCTCCACTGAGGCTCGAACCCACCACCTCCCGTATAAAAAGAAGGGCTTGATATCACTGGACCACAAGATCCTTGGTAGGTTATCTCTAAGTTGATAGAGCTTTAATTTCATGAATTGACGTTTTGAACAAATTAAACAGTGATTGGTGCAACAGTTGTTTTCCAAATGGATACTAGTACTCTCTCTGTCCCATTTTATCTGTCCTACTTATTATTCATTGGTCAAATCAACTATTTCTTCTTTGCTTATTTTCTTTATTATTTTTTACTTGTTTTTTAAATTTAATTTTTTGTGTTTAATAGTACTTTTAGTGTAGTTTCTAAATATATAAATTTTGTATATTAATAATAAACTTAATATTATAAAAAATTGAATTAAAAATAATTTCAGTCAAGCATCGTTAACCGAACCAGACACATAAAATGGGACGGAGGTAGTAATATTTTTCAGGAAGTGGATGAATAATGAGTGGTGAATATATATAGACATTTCGTTATCTGATTCAGCTCTTGCAATGTGCTTGCCATGTGATTTGATAAGTATAGATTGGCGTGTAATGTCTTTTCTTATGAACTCTAATTTAATTGTCACATTGTAGACATGCATTTATAGTCATCTTCTTCGATACGATGTTCTTTTTTGATATTCAAAAAGACAATAAAAATAATCTAAGAGGAAAGTACCCTATCCAGTGTTAAGAGCTAAACATATAGCCATACATACAATGAACCAAAATAACAAAAGTTCCTATCAAGAGCTAAACATATAACCATACAATGAACCAGACTAACAAAAGTTCCTATCAATACTGAAGGACTAAAGGCTTATTGTCAAATGAGAATTGAAGCCTTAGTCAACATCTCTGTTTGTTAGTTCAATTGATAAATACTCCCTCTGTCCCATTTTACCTGTCTTACTTTCGTTTTTAGTTTGTCTCAAAATGGTGTCTTCTTTTCAAAATTGAACATAACCATCATTGTACTTTCTCCAATTTACCCTTATGACTTTTGCTTTCTTTATTGATTTTATTTCCAAAAGTGAAAAAGTGAGGGGTATAATTGGAAAGCACATTACATTTACTTTAATTTTTTAAAAAGTGTGCAAAAAACAAATGAGACAACCAATTCGGGACGGATGGAGTATCTCATATAGTATTTGTCAGAGTAATAACTAATGACACATGACTAAATTTCATTTTCGGTCCTAGATTTATAGGTGTCATTTCACTTTTAGTCATTTTTTTAGAACTTTCTTTATTGGTCCTAGTATTATTGTGGCATGACTATTTGTGATCCTCCGTTAACGAACCTGTTAAAATGGCATTAACTTCAAGGGCATTTCAGTCAATTTTTAGTTTTAAGTGTTAATTCCTTTTCTGGTCCTAGATTTATATGCATCATTTCACTTTTAGTCTTTTTTTTTTAGAATATCCATGTTGGTCCAAACATTATTATGGCATAACTATTTTTTTTATCATCTATCAGCAAGTATGTTTAAATGGCATTAAAATAACGTTAAACCATGTTCTTTCATAAATCATTCAAAATTTCATTTGTCTTCTTGGTAATAAAACAATACAAAGATGAAAGTTCTTTTTCTTCTATATCGTCAAAAAAAACCATATTCAAATAATACAATATTGAATATTGATAATACATTCATTGATAGCATAAATATTCCATAATTCATTTATTCATAGCATAATAGAGCGTAAACTAATAGCAATAACAAATTTACTACAACATCTAAAAAAGTGCAATTGTCAAAAATCACAAGTCTACTTCATGACAAACCTTAAGTCTAATGCATAATTCTACTCCATAAAAATCCACAAGATCACTTAACAATAATCCACAAGTCTACTTCAAAAACATTTTAAATTAGTCTATTAGTCAGGGGGGCTTCGGAGTTGAAGCCTTTAATAGTACCGTATTAAATTAGTCTAGACAAGTCAACAGTATGTTGCTCTACCACTCCTAATAGTATTGTAGATCTTATCTCAAATAAGTTTTCATCACACGAGTCCCTAAACACCCCACTGTAGCCTTCTCAATTATAGATATTTTCTTCATTATGTTAGGACAGAATGGTCTCTTCCAACTCATTGATTTTTGTCTACTATATATCAAACAATTTTTTCATCAACAATTTCTTTATAGTTTCCAAACAAGAAATTAAAGGTTATTGTCTAGCATCTAAGATCATAGCATTGGAACTCTCTGAAATGTTATTCACTAAAGCATCACATTTAGACACTGTTGAGGAATAGAGCCTACTCTATTCTGAATGGTGATTCTCTCTTAACCAATCATATGCTTGGTCAACTAAACTCTTGATAGTTGATATCATTCATGATTTCAGTAAAGGTATTGACTATCATTGTCCTTGTTGCTGTCCACAAGACATCTTTCATAGATTTTCCCTCAAAACCGACAAGCTTTATGTTGCCATGGAGACGTCTAACACAGAATCTATGACTAGCATATGGTATGACATTTTCAAAAGCAGGTAACAAACCTTTCTGCTTGTCTGCATACATACATACATACATACATACATACATACATACATACATACATACATACATACATATATATATATATATATATATATATATATATATATGTTAGATTATATATGTAAGCCATATTACTTATTTAGCAAAAAAAATAATAAATTAAGTTAGATGTAACAAACTGAGATGAATGTCAACTTGATTGTGTTCCGTTTCCTCAGTTATCACCAAGTCATTTTTAAGCAACTACAAAAACCAGGTCCAAAACTCCTTGTATTCTCCTTCAACAATGGCATATGTTAATGAGAAGATGCTATCATTTCCATAAACCCCCATTGCTGTTAATAGAATCCCTTCAAACTTGAATTTAAGTGGCATCCATCAACCCCAATGATGGGTCTACAAAATTTATAGCCCTCCTTGCAAACATCCCAACACAAATACATCTGAAGAAATCTCTTTTTTTTTTTCCTTCAAATTCTAAATTACTAAGCTTGACTATGCATGTGGCCATTGGATTAGCTTTTTGAATATCTAAGTAGTTGTCCCAAATTTTTTTGAAGAAATCTAAAGCCTTCCCTTCAATTGCATCTTTGGCTTTTGTAATTGCTGATAACTCTATTTCTAAACATCGTTTTACCCCATTTTTCATCTATTTTTGTTAGCTAAGTGTTGATACTTGAGTGGGATGTATTACTCGTTTGTGTGTTTTTGTGTTTATAGGTGAGATTCTCCACAACGAGTAGTAAATGAAGTATATTGGGTTGCTTTGGAGCAATTTTGGTAGCATAGGATCCCACTCAAGGAGGGAGAGGAGCAGCGGAGTGCAAAACGGAGCACAAATCAATCTGGAGGAAACGAAATGGGCACTACACGGGCCGTTTAAGGGCCCGTGTGTGCCTGTCCAGAATCCTGAGCCGCGTAACCAAAATGGCCCCCCACACCGGGGTGAGATTGGGTTTGAGATTGGGAAAGGGCCCCAATCTACTCCTATTTTCACTATCATCCTACACACTACATCAATTGCCCTATAAGCTTGCTTCTTGCTTAACTCAAACCCCTCATCAGCTTGAACCTTATCTCTAAACATAGCTGATGTCTTACTCATATGGTGCATTACTTCTTTTTTCCATCTATTTGCAACTCTAGTAGACTTATCCATGCTATTTTGGTATACCCAGCCACATCCCTCATTTGTTCTTCATGGAAAGTTGTAATTCTCCAAGACATAGCCTTTTTAACTTTCTACATATTGATTTTGAAAGGGTAGCCAACTTGCCTACATCTAACATTACATTCTTTATTTGTCATTCTTAGTGAAATGTAATTCGTTACCATTACTATAAGCGTAGTTGTGGACTACATCCTTAAATTCTTTTTTAGAAGCAAATGTTAATCCACATTGAAATTTAACAAACATCATCTTAGTATTTGACTTAAACACTTGCCATTTAGTTCTCTCTTAATCATCAGTCTCGTTTCCACTCTCCTCATCAGATATATTTAGCCCCGCACAATATATATTTCCACTAGGTCCTTGAATTGTTGAATCAGGTTCATTTAACCAAGGTTTTAAAAGGCGAAGACGTGCCTTGAGGCGTTTTGTAATTTGAGGCGAGGCGTAAGCCTCAATTTTTACACAGAATATATTAATAAGCTGTAAACAGTATGCATAAGTCTAAAGCAAACAAACACATAACAATCCAATATTAAAGTCTCAAGAAAACACACCACATAACACCAAACATAATATAAGTCTAAAGTAAACAAGCACATAACAATTCAATATTAATTTATGTACTCATCAGCTTAATTTCCCTTAGAAGCATTTTGTGAAGATGTTTGAGACGCATGGATGAGAAGTGAGAATTGAAGTAGGTATATCCATTGAGTTAAATGATGAGAGAAGGTCAAAATAAGTTGATATCATGCTTTTGGTTGTGTGTAGGCTCACATGCCCTAGTAAATAGGCTGACACGATCTGTTTAAGAGTTAAAAACCCTAGTCCCTAGCTACCCATTCTCTTCTCACTTCTCAAACACAGAGTAATAATGAGGGAGTATATATTTTGACACTTGCCATTAAAGTGCATATATATATGGCATGACCATTGGAATGGAAGATGTTGTAACTAATACCTTTCTGTTTCAGTGATGTTGTGCTATAATGAAAAATGATATATACATTCTAGGTTTCTAGGAGGTAAAATTCACGACACTTGCATTGAAGCATGTGCTCACAACTTGTCTTGATTTTATTAAAAGAAAATAAAAATAAAGTAATAAAAATTATAAATTGCATTTTTAAATGATTTAAATTAAAAGACAATTAAGTAAAATAAATAGAAACTAAAATAACAAATCACCAATAACTTAAAGAACAAAAATTGCTTCTTCTTTTTTTCCATAATAATAATAAGAGTTAATACCCAAAATGGTCCTCAGACTATAGCGTAATACTCGATTTAGTCCCGAAGTATTTTTCGTACCCAATTTAGTCATCCAACTTGTAAAATCATACGCAATTTGGTCCTCCGTTACAATTGTCGTTATTGAACCGTTATTTTGAGGGTAAAATAGTCATTTTATTTGAGCAAAATCCATTTCTTCCCCAGGTCTCTGGTCTCTGTCGCAACTCCAGGAAGAAAAACACCATTTTCGACCTTGATCTTCTTTCACAGATCTGAAACACCATTTTTGATTTCTAGGTTTAATTTTCATGAATTTAGCAAAAACCCCAGTACAAAACAAGCATAAACCAAAAAAATCTTATTACCAAACCCAGTACAAAAAGATTCTCAGAATTGAGAAATCCAAATCCAAATCCTAGAGGATCCCCCACATCGTCTTCCCTGCGTTATCTGCACGGCTCGGCGGTGGTTGCCGTTACAGTCGATGGTGGCGGGCGATCGGCTCATGGCGGCGGCGCTCTCACCGGTTGCGGCAGTCGCGAGGTTGGGATCGGTGGCGCGGAGGTCGACGATGGCATCCTAGCGGCCATCGTCTCCTCCCCTGCTGACTGTTTCTATCGACTGTCAGAGATGGCAAGCATCTGCAGTGGCGGTGGCATGAGATGGTGTGCGTCGACGGTCGCGCTGCCCCCCCCCCCTTCGCGTCTCTCTCTCTCTTCACGTTACAGATTGGAGAAAAACCGGCGGCAGAGGAGATGGCGTGCGTCGGTGGTGGCTAGAGAATGATGAAATTAAAATGACGTTTTTCCCCTAAATGATGAAATCAGTTCCCCCAAATGATGAAATCAGTTCTTCAACTGGCGGTGGCATTATTTCCCCCAAATGATGAAATTAGTTCTTCAATTGGTGATTTTGCGGAGGAGGAGAGACACCGGTTAGAGAGTGGTGGGTGGGGTACCCAATTAGGTCCCTCGACAATTAAAATGACGTTTTTGCCCCTCTTTATAACGGCAAATGGATGGCAATTGTAACGGAAGACCAAATTACGTATGATTTTACAAGTTGGAGGACTAAATTGGGTACGAAAAATACTTCGGGACTAAATCGAGTATTGCGCTATAGTCGGAGGACCATTTTGGGTATTAACTCTAATAATAATAATAATGAATTGAAATAAGAAAATTTATCTTAAAGTTGAAGCTAAAATTTAGTTGCATATATAATAATGGGCATCTATCCTTGCATTCATGGCCTGGTTTGTGATTGGATATATCAACTGTTGCCACTTCTGGAAAACTCCAAAGTGTGCAGTGCCACCATTTTTAAGATATGTATGAATAATTTGTGGTGATTAATTCATTGATTGGTTCACCAACAATAAAGATGTTTAGCTAACTATGTCATTTTGTTCAAATCCATCATCATTCTTTCTTCATTAACTCTTCCTTATCTCACTAATTAACAACTTCAAATGCCATTTAGGGCTTTTTGCTTTTTTTTTTTAATAAATAATAATGTATAGGCCAATGACCTTGTGGTCAAGTGGCATGTAGTGACTTTGATATTTCAAATGGGAGGTCATTAGATCGAGTCTCAATAGAGGCAGTATTGACTACTTCAATAGGTTGAGAAAATATATGTATGAATAGATACTACAAACCTATGGATAGAAAATCAAGTAAATAATGAGCAGTGTTTTTTCATAAATATTACATTTTTTTTATTTTCAACTGTTAGATCTGCTATCGATTGTTTGGATTTGTTCATAGGTTCTCAATTTCAACATAGTTCTCATAGAATATATATATATATATATATATATATATATATATATATATATATATATATATATAACACTTTCAAATTTCAATTAATCAAAATCCAGAAATCAATCAACCTAATTCTCCAAATTCTTTTTTTGTAATTGTAATCTTATCAATTTATTGCGCTCTGGGTATTTTGTTTTGTTTCCTCTTTTAGAATTGATGTTAACATTAAAGTGGAGAAACATTATATTGATGAGACTTTGAATATAGTACTATAGTAGGCCAGGTCAGCAAAACCCTAGAAGAGATCAACCTTATCTTTCTCAAAAAAGGTTGGCTCAATGCTCATGGCCTGGACTAGTTGACTTATACTATGATGAATTTTCTAAACCGTCGCAGGGGATAGACTATATATATACAGCATAGATGGTGATGTCTTTGGATTCAAATGTATATCTTTTAGGTCAAAGAAGGATGCCCATTACACATATATACCATATGACTTGGTCAAGTAAACTTTAAAATTTGGGCCCAACATTGCTTTCTTTATAATCCCTAAGTTGCATTGTGTTGTGCCTAGGCCACCCCCCAATCCCTAAGTTGCATTATTTTGTGCCTGGGATGGAGAAAGTAAATCGTAAAATGTATATTGTTGAGTTAGTGTCGTGTGAAAGCAAAGAAAGTAAATCGTAAAAATGTGTATTGTTTAGTTAGTGTCGATTGAAAATTTAACGGCCAAATGACGATGACTGCTACACAAGTATTAGGAAATAAAATTACATTTTCGCTACTAGTTTAAACTTTTGGCTTAGAGGTAAACGCTTGATTAACATTTAAGGGCAATAAGTTAGTATATGTTGGATTCCAAATGATTAACTAGTACCAGGTCAGAAACTAACCTACAAAACCAACACATACCATTGCCAAAGATCAGCCAAGCACCATTTTGACTCTCATATGATCTTAATAGAGTAAAAGTTGCAAGATAGATTCAGAATCAATGATTATATGAATATTAGTATAGAAAACAAGCTACCATAACAGAAGATAAAAGGTGTAATCATCACCTTACAACCTCTTAGCTTCATATCTCACACAATATATTCAGGGTTAATGATGGCATAATAACTGTTGAATGTATATGGATATTATTAGAGGAAACAAGCTAACATAATAGCAGATAAAAGATGTCATGATCACTTTACTACCTCCAAGGTTCACATCTCATACAATATTAGAGGAAACGAGTTTCCATTACAGCAGATAAAAGGAATCATTATTACTTTACGATCTCTGAGGCTTGAATCTCAGAAAATATAAAGATCCTTGAATTACAAAAGCCCTTGGAACTTTTAGGATTTCTGACAGGACAATCAGCTATAGCAATGAAGATCCTAAATTAAGACTTAAGAGGCATTCTCAACATTTCATTTTGTGAATGCAGCTTGTTTATGAAAGTTCATAACCTCAAATTTTGATATAAACAAAAACTGAGCATTAAAAAAATCTGGCCAAAAACAAAAAGAAGAGATGAGGGGATTTAGAGATGCATACTAGATAGCCAAATAGTTTGCACCACAATTTTGTTTAACTGAATAGTTTTGCAATTTCTTGTCCATTTGATGGAGATAATTTTGAAAGAATATCATTTACTAGAATAGTTCATGTGACTTTTATTAAAAGTCGTAAGGAAATAGTGCATTTGTAAATATAGCATCCAAAAGGAACATAAATCACCAGTTGCACTTTCTCAGCTTTTGCCCCCAATGAGGTCCTCGAATTTCCTTTCCTTCCCGAGCTAGCTTTGTCTGAATTTGGAACTGCAGCTGAGAAGAGTGATTCAAGTTCTGATATATCAAGTTCTGGAGCCCTGATTTACACAATAAATATATTAGTGCATGATATATATAACATATAAAGGTGAATAACAGTTCATACTATGTACATTGCTTACTTGGCTGTTTCAGATTTTTGTGTCTCGGCCCACAAGCTTCCCTGGACTGCTCTGCTTATCTTCAACCAGTGCAATGGTTTCAGACTTTGCAGTTTCTTTGTCTGACTATTTATACAACTGATGGCACGGGAAAACAGTGCTTTCCCTTTCATACCAGAATGTGATACACTAAGGGCAATATGAGGCTTCATTGAAGAAGATTATGCCTTTTTTCTGCCTCTCTTGATTTTTTTGGAGAAACGATCCTTGGGGTTTAAATGAATTTCAAAAAGCATCTCTGTCCAAAGTGCTTCAAACTGGTCATGAAATCCTTCTTGAAACCAATCCATTATTTCTGGAAAAAGTTCTCTAGGGTTCATCTCCCACAATTTCTTCAGCATGACACAACAGTCAATAGTTCCCCCTCTACTATTCATTCTATTTAAGAGATTCCCAACACGCTTATTCCCCAATGCTTCTGGTCTCAAAATGCTAGCTGGTGAGGCCGCCATGAATTTCCTCACAGCTTTTAAGCATGGTAGGACTTGACCTTCGAGCAATGCATAGGCAAACACCGCTACACGTTTCATATTATCTTCGATGGGCAAAGAATGTCGTGGGAGGTCCCACAGGTAAGGGCCAAAACTAGCATCAACCCAACAAAAAACACGGTCAGCCAACGGGCAATAGTATGGTTTTGGATCTGAGAGGGGGGCAGAAAAACTGCACAAAGATTGACCATATTTAACAAGCCAATTTGCTTTCACGCTTGTTGCTCCATGAATATATGGCCTTTTTGAATGCAGCAGTTCACTGTACACTAAAAACTCGGGTGCAGACTTTGAAACAGATGACCGACGATTGAGGAATACAGTTTCATTAACCATGCAAGCTTGGTAAGAAACCGCATTCACTTTTCTATCTCTTTCAGATGGACCAGAAACTCTCTTAGTGCGTTTAGCAACCCTGTCAGCCCAGCCAGCATAGATAGCTTGTCCCAAGATCTCCTCCTCATTTGATTGAAGAGAATGTTTGTTCGAACAAACCCTCCAAGCAGCTTCTACATCCTCAATGGTCCCATAACTCCATGAGAAATCCTCCTGTACTTCACATTTTGAGTTAAACACTAGACGAAGAAGCTGCTTCCTCAGTTTAGACATTTCTTCCATGGTCTTTAGGTGTAATGCATTTTCAATGCAGAATATTGTGGGATTCCCTGACAGTTCAAAACACTGCAAAGCACAAGCTATGGTCAAAGCATCACTAGTGGGGTTTAAAAATTTTGCTCGGGAGACTCTAGCAGCTTCTTTCAACTTCTTTTTCCTCAATTTTTCTTCCTTCTCATCACTTCTCTCACATTCCTGCTTCAAGCCAGCTGGATCAGACTGTGTTTGTTCGAACTCCATAACAAAAGGATTTGACAAGCTCAAAGCTGCAGCTGCTGCAACTGCATAAGCCAAAACTGTATTTGCCCGTGTATAATCTTTAACCTTCTGCATCATCTGAATAACTGTAAGGAGCATACGAGAGTGGCGAGGACTCATTGGGAACTGTGACATGACCTTCCCAAGAGGCGTCAACCTTCCTTTGACATCAAGTGCTTCAAGAACTTTTAAGCATCGCTCTGCTTCAACTAAGGCAGTTGGCTCAGGAGGTGTTGGGAAAGGGAAATTTGCAACCTGAAATTACATGTAGATGAGAAGGGGTCCATTAGTAATGCACAAGGAAATACAATAAGCACAGCAACTCTTGTTATACCACCCATTTGTTATTTAGATAGGAGGGAAACCTGTGCATATGGTGGTGCCATAATTGTAAGCAAAAAAGTTTAATGCTAAACTTACCTTGCCAATATGCATGGATTTCATAAGGAGCACAACACCATCCACGGGTACTTTCAATATTTCAGCATCTGAGAAGGGAGAGAATATGTCATTAAAGACTGCTGATGAATAAAGGCGATAGCAATGACCAGGTCCAGTTCTTCCTGCTCTCCCTGCACGTTGGGCAGCTGAAGCCTTACTTATCCACTGGACTTCATATGATTCCATCCCATTGGAGGAGTTGTACCTTTTTACTTTTTCTCTACCTGTGTCAACCACATATTTTATACCTGGAATTGTCAAAGAGGTCTCAGCCACATTGGTAGCAACAACAATAAGGCGCTCTCCCTCCTTGACTTCTTCAAATACACGAAGCTGAGCAGATGCAGGAAGCATGGCATAGAGGGGTAGAACACACATAGGACCAGCACGATGAATACTGGGAGCAACCATGCTGTTGCTCAATTGGGAACTAGAGGCATTTGATTCACCCTCAGCAGTGACAGGAGCAACTTCTCTTCCAGTAGACCCAGACGCAAAGGCTTTTTTCCCAGCCAAAGCTTCAAAAGCAGCCTTCAATGAAGTAAGGTTTCCATCTTCTCCCAAGGGAACTGCAAATTTCCATCAGAGTCCGAGGAATGCTGGTTTAACAGATCCTCCCATCAAAACTGACTTCCAGATCACTATCATCCTCCGAATCATAGGACATATCTGATTCATCCTCATAGGTATCCCCATGCTCCTCATCATAGGAATTAAAACGATCCGTTATTTCATGACTAGAATTCTCATTTACCTCAAATGCCTCATTTATCTCCTGCATATCTTTTTCTTCGGTGGGTTTTAATGCAGACATTGAAAGTGCCTCATTTTTTTCCTTACAATTTTTCTCAACTATTTCCTTAGAAGCTTTACGTAGCTTCTGGCACAAGAACTCAACCTCCCTCTGTCCAGTTACAAAAACAAGTATGCCACCAGCAGGCAGCCTTTTGTGGATAGACAATACTTTTTTATAAGCTTGGCCAACATAATCTACAATCTCAGTTCTCTTAGAGAAGTGTGTAGTAACTGGGTATTGTCGCGTTGGGACTTCTATTACAGGTGGAGGATCATGAAAAATTCTTCCCCCAGACACAAAGTCCTCAACCCGCAATGTAGCACTCATCAGCACAAGTTTCAGAGGATATATCTTTTCTTTGCAGCTTACTATACCTCCTGACATAACTTTCTTATGCTGCTCTGCATATTCCCTCTGCCATATAGAATCAAACAGGTTAGTTTTGACACCAAAATGAGATAGAATTATACAAGAAACATAATGTAGGGGAGTAAATGAGCTTTCTTTGACAGGTCTCAAATGAAAATGGAAAATAAAATGGAGGGTATAAAATATACAGATCCAGTTACCTGGCGCTCTCTTATTACACGAGAAAGCATTCCAACAAGTATATCTGTGTTCAAGCTCCTCTCATGAGCTTCATCCAAGATTATGACTGAGTAACGTCTTAACAGAAAATCATTCTGCACTAAAAGATACATATTAATAGGTGATAGACTGGGCACTGAAGAGGAGTGACTTATAACTGTAAAGCCATTAAGAAAGGAGTAACATTTTTTTCACCTAAATAACCTATACAACTAGCATCCGGTGCTATTATCATACCTGCACTTCTCGAAGCAAAATTCCATCTGTCATGAACTTGATTGAGCAATTATCCCCCACCTTCCTATCATGCCGAACTTGAAAGCCAACCTCTTTTCCTATATGGAAGCCAAGCTCAAATGCCACTCGTTTGGCAGTTGCAAGTACAGCAACACGGCGGGGCT
>CP025646.1:26363956-26368956 GCA_003576665.1 Ipomoea trifida
ATATAGAAAAAAATAAATAAGAAGGGAAAATCAAACTCAATTTAGTACATCCTGAATTGGTAACAGATTGTATCATATGAAGCATCAATAATTCAGATTCCTAGTAAATCCAACTACATATGCCTTGTTTGGTTTCAATAGGAATATCATAAACACATCAAAATCTAGGGATATTACACTCAATGATCAACAACATGTCAATATCTAAAAAACAAAACATCCTTTATTGTCTTTCCTTTACACCAAAGCAGGAATAATGCTGAAACCTACAACAGCATGACCCATTGACTCAGTCATTACTTGAAAAAAAACCAACAAATTGGTACACAAATTCAATACATCATGTTTGGATCCAATTTCAGCAATCTATTCACAGAAATGAATGAACCATCAGCCACTTCCACATAATGGATCATCCGGTTTCATCAAAAACAGAATGAAATTAAGAAATAGGTTTCAGCCACAACCAAAAATCAACAAAGAGTGAAAGACATCCACACCAAAGGCCGATGTAACAGAACAATAGGATTAAATACAGCAAAACAAAAGAGCAGCAGAACAGTTTCATCTACTTCACACAATCCACATATATAGTTATAGATATACACAGTTCATTCACTTCACACAATCCACATATATAGTTATACACAGTTCATTCACTACACAAAATCCACAGTTCATTCACTTCACACAATCCACAAATCCACAGTTCATTCACTTCCACATATATGCAGGAAAAATCACATTTACAGTGAACATTAAATATAGTTATACCTTATAAAATAGTATAAAATACATTACTTATAAAATAGTATAAAATACCTTATTGGACGCTGGCAGTGGGCGAAGGCGGAGGGGAAGTGGTGCGATGCGTGCGGCGGTGGGTGCTGGTGCGGTGCTGGTGCGGCGGTGCTGGGGCTGGCGCGGTGCTGGTGCGGCGTCGCGTAGGGGAGGGTGCGGCGGGTGCTGGGGCGGTGGACGGTGGTGTTTGCGGCTGTTGGGGAAGCTTATTTGGGATTGATTCACGAATGGGGAATTGGGGAACACTTAGGAGTTAGGGTTAGTTTTTTAATTTCAAATATTTATTATTTCAAATTTATAATTTTTAATATTATATATATTATTTTATATTATATTATCACGGCTCGCGAGCGGCTCGTCGAGCCACGAGCCTAAGGTATTACAGCTCGAACCTCGGCTCGATGTTAAACGAGCCGCTCGAGCTCGGCTCGAACTCGACTTTGACCGAATCCGAGTCAAGCTTTGACGAGCCGCTCGCGAACCGCTCGGCTCATTTGCAGCCTAGAATTAGGGATTTTTTTTTTGAAAACAGGAATTAGGGATTTAGGAGTTTTGATTTTGCTGCCAACTACAATCTGTATAAGAGCTTTAAATTTATTTTTTTAATATATAACGGGCCGGGCGAATACGGGACAGGTTGGGATTTCTCCAACTCAACCCGTCCAAAAACACGGTAAACGTGCCCAACCCGACGGGTTGGGCCGTTTTGACAGCTCTAATTATATGTATTATGTTTGAATAGTTCGATTTTGTTTGTGTTTGTAGAGTTGTACATATTTTAGTGAAAAATTCTTAACTTATCAAATGAAGATTTTAATTAGTTGACCCAACCCAATTATTTTGATTAAATTTTCCTTAAAGCAAAAAATTTTGGTCCAATAGTTTTTCCTAACTATTGGTTAAATGAATTAACCAAAAGGTTAAAAAAAATTTGATCATATGAATATGATATTTGAACTTTATAATTTGTGATTTTATATTTGTAGTGATGTTATGTTGTCATTTTTGTGTATATTTTCTTATATAATTATTTTAATATATATAATTAGTTTAAGGATTATTATATATATTATTTATATTTTTTAAGTAAATTATTATTATAGGTATTATTTTAAACATATACACATACACAACTATATAAGAATAACATACCTTTAATATCTATATTAATTATTATTCATATCAAATCAACATAATTATTAAATTATACAAAATTATATATATTAATAAATAAAGCAAATAGTCAAATCTCAGGTGATTTTTTTTAGTATTGTCAACTTTATTACCATGTAGTATATGTTCATAACTATCTCATGTGATATCTAATAAAAAATGCTTTATAAAAAACCATTTTCAGAATGAATTTTCATGATTAATGTTTAATTTTATCATTTTAAAATCATAATCAATAATAAAATTACTTAAAATTTATGCCGTGCATCGCACGGTGCAACTACTAGAGTGATGAGGTTAACCAAAATCTTCGATTGCAAAACCTGCAAGAAGATCTGATTTACGTGAAATAGAAAACTCCAAGTGGATAGTATATATTGGTGACGGTGTTTTAGGGAAGAAATGATGTGGATTGTGAGATACAACTATACCTAGTTAGAAATACTTTCTGCACTGTGGGGATGATCCGATGTGACAATAGTCAAAGATTTGGGCTGGTCGTTTGGGCTAAGTAAGAAGGCTGCAAATTACAACATTTGGACTCAAATTTTTTTTATATTGTTTGCCATATTTATAAATAGCATATGTATGATTACAATTGATTTTAGACATATTAATGTATATATATTTTACAAGTATCATACTTATTTATTGAAGATTTGTGAATTACGTATATATTTGTAATTATGGTGTATTCGAAACATGAATATTATGTGTTTATAGATGAGAAGATGGAACTGGACGCGGTCCAACCAAGCAATAATAATAAATTGAAACGAATATTGTCTACATCAGAGACGTATTTAATGCATACACCAATTAGTTGCGTAACTCAAAGTAATGTACCAAATATTTGAGCTTTGTACCAAGGGGGTTAAAAGTCTTGATTTGTGGTGAAAATGGGAGTCTCTTAGGGGGGTGTATTCAATCATAACTTTCATAGAATTTTAAGATAGACTTAAAAGTTTGGAGGTATTCAATTCAACTTTTAGAGAGTATTTAAAAGCATGCATATTCGATCAAGATTTTTAAAGAGTTTTTAAAAGTCATGTGGTATTCAATTAAAACTTTTAAGAGTTTTTAAAAGTCATGTGGTATTCAAAAAATTATGAATTTGTAAGAACTTTTTAATTTTATAACTTCTGTAAACTTTTATATACTTTTCCTTCTCAAATATAAATGATTGAAATCCAACCTCCAACCCAAGATTTCAAAATTTTCTTTCTACCAACTCTGAAGGTTTTCTCTCTCTCTCTCTTTAAACTCTATTTTTTTTTCTCCTTTAAAATTTTAAACTTTATAACCTTATACCTAAATTCAATAAATTATTTTTCTTCATTATCCTATATTTTCTTCATACCTAAACTCTACCAATTTTTTCTCTCTCCTAAACTTTACAAGCTTCCTCTAAAAATTCAAAATAATATTATTTTATTTCATTGTTGCTTGTATATTATTAATTAATTTTATATATATATATATATATATATATATATATATATATATATATATATATATATATTATATATATATATATTTTTTTATTTTATGCAACTAGTAATTATATATTTTTTTAAAAATATAAATTTCTCAAGAAAAAGTAATTATATTTTCAAATATTTTATTTGAACAATTCTATAACTATAAATTTTAGTGTTTAATATTGTTATGAATTGCTTATGAAAGTTTGTAAGGATGTATTCAATTTAGAATTTTAATGACTTTTGTAGACTTTTTAAAATAAAAAATGATAAAAGTTTATGCAAGCTTTTTATACAGACTTTTATAGAGTCTTACAAAGTTTTAAAAAGTTTGAACGACTCTATGAAAGTTAATAAAAGTGATTAAAATCTATCATTTTAAAAGTTTTTAAAAGTATACAAAAGTCATGATTGAATACACCCCCTTAGTATGACAAAAAATGTTGTATATAAAGAAATTTGTAACAATTTGTATCAATGAAATTTTTTATTTTTAAATTATCTACTTTGATACATATCTTTTTCTTTTTTACTATTGAATCTATAACGTTTATTTTTTTTGAGGTGCAATATACTCAAATTTTGAAATATTCAAATGTCAAATATAATGACCGTGCATCGCACGGGTCGAATACTAGTAGATATATATACTGTTATCACCAATGGACTCTCTTGTACTGCTTATCACCAATTTACTGTTATGCTATTTGCTACAGCTACTGCAAGTTGCAAATACTACTGCAACTGATGTACTGTCAGTCTATCACCATATTTGTCAAAGTTTATCAAACTCAATTCTTATGAGAACTTCACTAGTTGCTTCTAGAAGATGAAATAAAGACAATTGCTCAAATAATTTCTCCACAAATTATATGTCTTTCTACAACAGATCAAGATGGAATCTAGAAATCACTCATGTTAATCCATATTTCAGTTTAGTAATGAAAAGCTGGGTTTGGGAACTAAAAAGCTGATTAGTATTAACAATATGTTTGGTAAAGAGTAAGCTCATATTCCAGTGAATTTTTTATATTAGTATTTGATATCTGGATTTTGGCAACTAGTACACTTGACTACTCTTCTTAAGTCGATGAAGTATTAACTACAGAGTATACCTATGATTTAATTTATCAAATATTACAGGCTAAGAACATTACTAAAGGTCTAAAGTGAAAGCAGTGATACACCATACACATATAACTGCACACAAGCTTGAAGCCATGAAGTAATCTAGCAAAACAGTAGAAAAGTAGAAAACTATATAGAAAATAAGAATGGAGGAAGTGAGGAAGACTTACCGTCTCTGGCGAAGGCTGGTCCGGCCGCAGGCGATGGGCGAAGGCCGAAGGCGGAGGGGAGACGAGACAGACAGCGAATGCGAAGGGGATGCAGAGGGGAAGCGCGGTGGAGAGGGCGGTCTGTGGGCTAAGCGGCAAAGGCAGAGGGGTGTTTGCTCTTTCAAATTTCAATTTTATAAATTTTAATATTATATATATGTATATATATATATATATATACATACATATGTATATATACATATATATA
>CP025646.1:26373956-26407665 GCA_003576665.1 Ipomoea trifida
ATTTTTCTCAACTATTTCCTTAGAAGCTTTACGTAGCTTCTGGCACAAGAACTCAACCTCCCTCTGTCCAGTTACAAAAACAAGTATGCCACCAGCAGGCAGCCTTTTGTGGATAGACAATACTTTTTTATAAGCTTGGCCAACATAATCTACAATCTCAGTTCTCTTAGAGAAGTGTGTAGTAACTGGGTATTGTCGCGTTGGGACTTCTATTACAGGTGGAGGATCATGAAAAATTCTTCCCCCAGACACAAAGTCCTCAACCCGCAATGTAGCACTCATCAGCACAAGTTTCAGAGGATATATCTTTCCTTTGCAGCTTACTATACCTCCTGACATAACTTTCTTATGCTGCTCTACATATTCCCTCTGCCATATAGAATCAAACAGGTTAGTTTTGACACCAAAATGAGATAGAATTATACAAGAAACATAATGTAGGGGAGTAAATGAGCTTTCTTTGACAGGTCTCAAATGAAAATGGAAAATAAAATGGAGGGTATAAAATATACAGATCCAGTTACCTGGCGCTCTCTTATTACACGAGAAAGCATTCCAACAAGTATATCTGTGTTCAAGCTCCTCTCGTGAGCTTCATCCAAGATTATGACTGAGTAACGTCTTAACAGAAAATCATTCTGCACTAAAAGATACATATTAATAGGTGATAGACTGGGCACTGAAGAGGAGTGACTTATAACTGTAAAGCCATTAAGAAAGGAGTAACATTTTTTTCACCTAAATAACCTATACAACTAGCATCCGGTGCTATTATCATACCTGCACTTCTCGAAGCAAAATTCCATCTGTCATGAACTTGATTGAGCAATTATCCCCCACCTTCCTATCATGCCAAACTTGAAAGCCAACCTCTTTTCCTATATGGAAGCCATGCTCAAATGCCACTCGTTTGGTAGTTGCAAGTACAGCAACACGGCGGGGCTGGGTAACACCAATAATGCCCCCTCTACCATCATCACTTTGGGATCCAAATCCAGCTTCATAAAGAAACTAGGGAAAAAAAAAAAGAAAAAAAAGCACAGTTATACGGAAAGAATGTTTTAAAGAAGAAAAGGAAGAACATGTACTTCATAGAAAAAACAACTGAAGCATTGTTCACCTAGGGAACTTGGGTAGTCTTACCACAACCAGTCTCACCACATATAATTACACAAGTATTCTCATTAATGGCTTCCATTATCTCCTGCTCCATCATGACTATTGGAAGATCCTTCCTTTTGTCCTCAACCTCTGTTGGTCTAGAAACATGAACTACAGTCGGGGCAATAAAAGACCTTGCTGGATGACAGTCAGCCAGTTTAGCTTTCTGATTTTCATCAACTCCAACCTGTCCAATTTATTTAAAATAAATTAGCGAATAGATAGAAGGAAAAAAAAAAAGAAGAAGTAGGGAATGAAACAATTTTCTTTGAGAATATGCATATATAGCCAAAGATGTACCATTATTCTTGTCTTTTCTTCATCATGACAACTTGAGGTGGAAAGTGGATTTTGCATATATTTAGGCATTAATGGCTCATTAGTTTCATCTGTTGCATGCCTAATTGGGTTGAAAGAATCTCCATCAAAAGCGTGAGGTTTATTCTGCCAATGAGAAGTTCCTAAATATGAAGATGTGTCAGACACATCTTTGCTTACTGGAGACTGCAATGGGCAGTCATTGACTACAAAAGTACATTGCATTCCATCAGATTCTTGCTCAGCATCACACAATATGCTATTAGCAGTCTTCTTCTTAGAGGGTTGATCATCACTTGGCACTTCTAATCCTGCTTTAGAATACTACACTTCTCTTCTTCTCTTCTCCCGGGTAGTTTCAGCCTAGCAAAGATTAAGTGTGCCACTTAAGCTACTCTACATTAAGCTTTTAGTTTTATAAAACTTTTGTCAATGTAACATTACAAACCTGGCCCAAGCTACTCGAAGACAACATAAGTGAATAAGCATTGTCCCCAATCATATACTTCCTGTAATGTAAATCAAGCGTGTGTTTCTTTAATAACGCAAATATAATCAGACAGTATTATAAGAAATAATGAAGTGGCTCTTACGCCATGGTCTCAAGGCTTTCTGACAATAGGATAACCTTTTTCTCTTCCTCCTGTATATGAAACATTAACTGATTAAAATCTCATAATATACTGAGTAAACATATCAGAAGAATTTAAAAACCGCCAAAACCACACACCTTGAGCTTCTCCAGCTTCTTCTTATGAGATTTTCCTAACTTAGAATTGCTCTTAGCCTTGGAACCTTTCAACATCTGATAAGCCATTAAAGAAAATCAGATGCACCTTATCATATATCGTATCATACATATGAGTTACGCCAACTAACAGAGAAGCACTTGGCAGTAAGTTGTTGTTACCGTAAGAAAAGAAGATCACACAATGAAGGGAAAAGACAGTGAGAATGGCAGCAGTAGATAGCTGACTGGCGGCGAGGCTTAGGTGAGGTGAGAGCCGAGAGGAGCAGAGGGCGTCGTCCGACTCGGGCGCCGCCGCGTCGGCTGTGGCCTGTGGAGTGGAGTCGTGGAGAAGGCAAGAAATTGAGATAGGGGATTTCAAAAAAAAAAAAAAAAAACAGAAGGGATTTTGGTAGGGAATATAACATGAATATATAATTGGATTTTGGGTTTGGGTAATGGTATATCATGTAAGAGCTTGGGCTTTGCAGTATTGGATTGGTCCAATGGTTCATTATATAGATATATATACTGTTATCACCCAAGTTGATGAGAGCAAACAATTTAAAGTAATGCGGTTGAATTACCATAGCGTGTGACGAGAGGTAGTGGCCCCGGATTGGCGACTGACGTTGGGGCCTCGGAGTGTGTAATCGGTTGCTTGAAGGGAGAAATTTGCTAAACTGAAAGAAGAATATATAGATGAAGGGAGAAAACAGTAATGGAAGTTAAAAATAAAGGTGAAACCCAAACCCTGATTGGATGTTGTACAAGAATTTTGGGGTAATAAAAACATGCACTTCACAATAAAGTGGTTCAAACACACCACCTGTAGTCCTGTACTATGGGTTGTCGCACAGGTATGCTGAGAGTTGGGGCTTCAAACTCGAAAGCGTTGAGGGCAGAGAGTCGAAGGCGCATAGGGAGGAGATCCGGAGAGGTGTGAGATCGAGAGAGACGATGAGAGCGTCGAAGCCGAGCCAGAGCCGCCAAAGGAAGTGAAGCGGAGACGGCGATGCAGCGAAACAGAGAAAGACGATGAGAGAAGTGGGTAGGGTTGGGATGTATGTATGCATGAACATACATACATACATACATACATATATATACATATAGATATATATATATATGTATGTATGTGTGTACATATATATGTATGTATGTATATATGTATGTATGTATATATGTACACACATACATACATATATATATATCTATATACATACATACATATATATACATATATATATATATATGTATGTATGTATATATGTACATACATACATACATATATATATATCTATATGTATATATATGTATGTATGTATATATGTACATACATACATACATATATATACATATATATTTATGACAATATGTTTGGTAAAGAGTAAGCTCATATTCCAGTGAATTTTTTAGATTAGTATTTGATATCTGGATTTTGGCAACTAGTACACTTGACTACTCTTCTTAAGTCGATGAAGTATTAACTACAGAGTATACCTATGATTTAATTTAACAAATATTACAGGCTAAGAACATTACTAAGGGTGTGTTTGGAAACCCAGAAAATGACTTCTGGAAGTCATTTTCCGGGTTTCGGGTGTTTGGGAACGCCCAGAAAATGTGGTCAACGGAAATTGATTTCCGTTGACCACGGAAAATGACCCCATTTTTCCGGAAAATGACTTCCGGATAAATTATCCGGAAGTCATTTTCCGGAAGGGGAAAATGGAAGGGAGGCGACTCTGGCCCATCTGGCCATCTCCATTCTCGCCTCCTCGGACTCCAAATCGACCAGAGAGCTCAGCCACCGCCCTCAGCCGTCAACCCCAGCCGTCGACCGTCGCGTCTGCCCAGCTTCGCCGACGTCTCCCCCCGCCGTTGCGTCTGCACCGGCGTCGTCAAAGAACTGCAGATCAGCCGCCGACCGTCGTGTACTCGTGGACGTGTCCCCCGCCGTCGCGTCTGCCCTGCCTCGCCGGCGTCTCCCCCGCCGTCACTTCCGCCGTCTCCTCTCACAATCTCAGCCGTCGGCCGTCGCTTCTGCCCAGGAGGTATGTATTATCTACTTTTTTTTTGTTTTTTTTTTCTTGTATATTTTATAATGCATCTCTAAATTAAAGTATTTGTTAAATTAATTGATATGCCAAACTATTTCTCCGATGATAAATGGATCTGAGACAGAGGTTTTTTTTTTTTTTTTGAATAAATGAGACAGTCAGACAGAGGTTCTAATTTCACTACTATCTTTTGATATGCTTTTCTTTCTTGATTTCAGTTTCTGGGAGATGGAGTGGCAGTAATTCTTGTGTTATTGTTTTGTATTTTGAGGCAGAGAGAGGGACTGCAGATATTGAAGAAAGATTGGAGCTTTCTCAAGTGAAAGTGAGGGGTTTTGAACATACTGGAGGCATGATTACCCCCCCCCCCTTTTTAAAATTTTTTTATTTTAAATTAGTTATATTATAATAAATATTATTATGTTATATTTTTTTTATATTTTAAATAAAAGAATAAAATTATATAATTATATATTTCTACTCATTTTCCGGAAAATGAACCAAACACCTAAAGACAGGTTTCCAGAGTACATCCAAACACGGAAAATGAACTCATTTTCCGGAAAATAACTCATTTTCCAGAAAACATTTTCCAGAAGTCATTTTCCTGCGTTCCAAACACACCCTAAAGGTCTAAAGTGAAGCAGTGATACACCATACACATATAATACACATATAACTGTACACAAGCTTGAAGCCATGAAGTAATCTAGCAAAACAGTAGAAAAGTAGAAAACAATATAGAAAATAAGAATGGAGGAAGTGAGGAAGACTTACCGTCTCTGGCGAAGGCTAGTCCGGTCGCAGGCGGTGGGCGAAGGCCGAAGGCGGAAGGGAGACGGGACAAACAGCGAATGCGGAGGGGAGGCAGAGGGGAAGCGCGGTGGAGAGGGCGGTCTGTGGGCTAAGCGGCAAAGGCAGAGGGGTGTTTGCTCTTTGGTCTTTGGCTTAGGGAAATATTAGGGTTTTAATTTTAATTTTAAATTTGTAGTATTTCAAATTTCAATTTTATAAATTTTAATATTATATACATACATACGTATATATATATATGTATATATATGTATGTATGTATATATATGTATGTATACATATATATACGTACATATATACATACATACATATATATATGTATGTATACATATATATACGTACATATATACGTATGTATACATATATATACGTATGTATACATATATATACGTACATATATACATACATACATATATATACGTATGTATACATATATATACGTACATATATACGTATGTATACATATATATACGTACATATGTATACATACGTATATATATGTATGTATGTATATATGTACGTATATATACATACATATATACATAGATGTATATGTATGTAATATATGTATGTATATATACATACATATATACATATATGTATGTATGTATGTATGTATATGTATGTATGTATGTACATACATACATACATACATATACATATATATATGTATATGTACATATGTACATATACATATATATATGTATATGTACATATGTACATATGTACATACATACATACATATACATATATGTACATATGTACATATGTACATATACATATATATATATGTATATGTATGTATGTATGTATATATGTAAATACATACATATATATACATATATATGTATGACAATATGTTTGGTAAAGAGTAAGCTCATATTCCAGTGAATTTTTTAGATTAGTATTTGATATCTCGATTTCTGCAACTAGTACACTTGACTACTTTTCTTAAGTCGATGAAGTATTAACTACAGAGTATACCTATGATTTAATTTATCATATATTACAGGCTAAGAACATTACTTAAGGTCTAAAGTGAAGCAGTGATACACCATACACATATAATACACATATAACTGCACACAAGCTTGAAGCCATGAAGTAATCTAGCAAAATAGTAGAAAAGTAGAAAACTATATAGAAAATAAGAATGTTTTAAAGAAGAAAAGGAAGAACATGTACTTCATAGAAAAAACAACTGAAGCATTGTTCACCTGTAGAACTTGGGTAGTCTTGCCACAACCAGTCTCACCACATATAATTATACAAGTATTCTCATTAATGGCTTCCATTATCTCCTGCTCCATCATGACTATTGGAAGATCCTTCCTTTTGTCCTCAACCTCTGTTGGTCTAGAAACATGCACTACAGTCGGGGCAATATAAGACCTTGGTGGATGACAGTCAGCCAGTTTAGCTTTCTGATTTTCATCAACTCCAACCTGTCCAATTTATTTAAAATAAATTAGCGGTAGCGGATAGATAGAAGGAAAAAAAAAAAAAGAAGAAGTAGGGAATGAAACAATTTTCTTTGAGAATATGCATATATAGCCAAAGATGTTCCATTATTCTTTTCTTTTCTTCATCATGACAACTTGAGGTGGAAAGTGGATTTTGCATATATTTAGGCATTAATGGCTCATTAGTTTCATCTGTTGCATGCCTAATTGGGGTGAAAGAATCTCCATCAAAAGCGTGAGGTTTATTCTGCCAATGAGAAGTTCCTAAATATGAAGATGTGTCAGACACATCTTTGCCTACTGGAGACTGCAATGGGCAGTCATTGACTACAAAAGTACATTGCATTCCATCAGATTCTTGCTCAGCATCACACAATATGCTATTAGCAGTCTTTTTCTTAGAGGGTCGATCATCACTTGGCACTTCTAATCCTGCTTTAGAATACTGCACTTCTCTTCTCCTCTTCTTCCGGGTAGTTTCAGCCTAGCAAAGATTAAGTGTGCCACTTAAGCTACTCTACATTAAGCTTTTAGTTTTATAAAACTTCTATCAATGTAACATTATAAACCTGGCCCAAGCTACTCGAAGACAACATAAGTGAATAAGCATTGTCCCCAATCATATACTTCCTGTAATGTAAATCAAGCGTGTGTTTCTTTAATAACGCAAATATAATCAGACAGTATTATAAGAAATAATGAAGTGGCTCTTACGCCTTGGTCTCAAGGCTTTCTGACAATAGGATAACCTTTTTCTCTTCCTCCTGTATATGAAACATTAACTGATTAAAATCTCATAATATACTGAGTAAACATATCAGAAGAATTTGAAAACCGCCAAAACCACACACCTTGAGCTTCTCCAGCTTCTTCTTATGAGATTTTCCTAACTTAGAATTGCTCTTAGCCTTGGAACCTTTCAACATCTGATAAGCCATTAAAGAAAATCAGATGCACCTTATCATATACTTCGATTATCACAGTGAAGAACAGTAGGCGAGGATTGTTTAATTCCCATATCTTCAAGAAGCCATCTATGCCAAATCAATTCAGAAGTAGCATTCTGATTTAGTGCTAGACCGCGAAGTGACTGTTTGCTTTTTACTTCGCCATGAAATAAGTGAGTTGCCCAAGAAAAAGCAATAACCAGTCGTTGAACGACGATCTGTAGGGTCTCCAGCCCAATCAGCATCAGCATAGGCAGATAGTGTTAATGAGGAGTGAGCAGAGAAATGAAGACCATACACAAGAGTACCTTTGACATATCGTAAGATGCGGAGCACAGCAGTAAAGTGAATTGTACGAGGAGCTGCCATAAATTGACTTACTATGTGAACAACATAAGCAATATCCGGGCGAGTTACTGTAAGATAAATAAGGCTACCAACCAGTTGCCTGTATAATGTGGGATCAGCAAGGGGTGTGCCATCAAAAGGTGTTAATTTAACATTTGTGTCCAATGGTGTAGATGTGGTACTAGAATCTATTATACCAGCCCTTGAGAGTAAATCCGCAGCATATTTAGCTTGAGATAAATAGTATCCATTAGAAGTGGAAGAAACTTCAAGACCTAGAAAATAGCTAAGAGGTCCCAAATCCTTCATTTCAAAGTGTTGATTAAGATAACGTTGGACATCAGAAATAGCCATGGAATCATCACCTGTAATAATCATATCATCTACATAGAGTAACAAGAAAACAACACCCTTGTTAGTATGGCGAACAAACAAAGCAGAATCATGAGGACTAAAAGTGAAACCAAATCGTGCAATGGTGGAGCTGAATTTTGCAAACCATGCACGAGGCGCTTGTTTTAGGCCATATAACGCACGCCGAAGTAGACAAACTTGTTGAGAATTATGTGAGTATCCAGGTGGGGGATGCATATAAACTTCTTCATCAAGATCGCCATTGAGAAAATGGTTCTTAACATCCATCTGGAGAAGAGGCCAACGTTTAACTGCAGCAATAGCCAAAAGACTCCGAATAGAGGTCAAACGAGCAACCGGAGCAAATGTTTCCTCATAATCAATGCCATACTCTTGAGTATAGCCTTTAGCGACCAATCGGGCTTTATAACGCTCAACGGAACCGTCTGAGTGAGTTTTGATCTTGTAGATCCATTTACATCCAATAGGAGTTTTACCTGAAGGGAGCTCTACGAGGTCCCAAGTATGAGTTTTCTCCAAAGCTTGAAGTTCTTCTAACATTGCTTGCTGCCAAAGAGGGTTAGTACTAGCCTCCCGATAAGAATTAGGTTCTTGTAAAGAGAGAATAGTAGAAAAACAATGATAATCTTTAAGGTGTAAAGGAACTTCTCTTACTCGAGTTGAGCGGTGAAAAGGAGGAACAAGATCATCAGAAGAAGCCAAATTCGTGGATACAGGAGCAGATGGCAAGTCAGAAGGAGGCCCAGTATTGGAGTCTGTATGGAGAAACTCAACTGTAGGAACATGTGCAGTGCTAGATTCAGAATGGAACCTGACTGGGGAATTTGTAGAAACTAACTCAGTTGTAGGAAGGTGTGTATATGCAGTGCCAGAATCTGTAGGGAACAAATCTTTGGAAGAATCAGTAAAGAAGGGGTGGATAGTAGACAATGAATCATGAGATTTGGACAAAGTAGAGAACATTGTGTGTTCCCAAAAAGTAACATGACGAGAAATACGTAGTCGACCAGAAATAGGATCCCAGCAACGATAGCCTTTGTGCTCTATCCCATATCCAATGAAACAACAAAGACGAGCACGAGGTTCAAGTTTAGTATGCTCGTGAGGAGGAAGAAGAACAAAGTAAGCACAACCAAAAGGTCTAAGAGTAGAATAATCTGGGGTCTTACCATGCAATTTTTCAAAAGGAGACATATTTTTTAAAGAGTCATTTCCATTTTTGGTCCTACTGTTATTGAGGCATTGCCAATTTTAGTCCACTTCATTAATTTTTGCCACATTACGACCAGTCTTATTTAGTTCTTGCCACTTTTAGTCCACCGTTAAAATTTTCGTCAAATAACCGTCCAAAAGAGGGATATTTTGATCTTTTCATGCTTTTATCATCTCCTTTACCCATTGCAGTGGTCTTCTTTACACATTTTCATCCAATGAAGATGTCCGACGAAAGCCATGGCTTTGTAATGTGGCTCACATGGCTTCCATCGGACCTCTTCATTAGATGAAAATGTGTAAGGAAAACCACTACAAAGGGTCAAGGAGATCACCAAAGCATGAAAAGACAAAAAATACCCCTGTTTTGGACGAACATTTGACGAAAATTTTAACAGTGGACTAAAAGTGGCAAAGACTAAATAAGACTGGCCGTAATGTGGCAAAAATTAATGAAGTGGACTAAAATTGGCAATGCCCCAATAACAGTAGGACCAAAAATGGAAATGACTCTTTTTTAAAATAGGAGTAGGAAGGCGATTAATTGTATAAACTGATGTGAGAGCAGCTTCGCCCCAAAATTTTTCCGAACAAGATGCAGAAAGGAGTTGAGCTCGAACAGAATCTAAAACATGTCGATGTTTGCGCTCGGCTCGGCCATTTTGTTGAGAGGTTTGAGGACAAGATCGTTGGACAAGGATTCCTTGTGTTTTCAGAAATTGGAGAAGGATGGAATCTCGATACTCCATTGCATTATCCGTACGAAGAATTTTGATAGGATAAGAGAATTGAGTTTTAATCATAGTTGCAAACTCAATATAAACCTTAGGTAATTCTGACCTATGCTTTAAAAAATATATCCATGTAAATCTTGAACTATCATCAATAAATAAAACAAAATATTTATATCCATTCACAGTAGGAGTTGGAGCAGGACCCCAAATATCAGAATGCACTAAGCCAAACAGAGTGTCACAAATAGAGATATTATTATGAAAAGATAAAGCAGGTTGTTTAGCTAACTTGCAATGTAAACAATCAAAAGTGTCAACTTTGGAGAGTCCTAATGACCCATTAGAAACTAATGTTCGAAGTTTAGTAAGAGAAGCATGACCAAGACGGAGGTGCCATTGATAAATAGAAGGAAATGTGGTAGAAGCTGAAATCTGCCTGGAAAGAGGGAGTTTAATGGATGTGAGCTCAAATAATCTGCCCATCTTGCGACCTGTCCCAAGGATCTGGCCCGTCTGAGGATCCTGTACCTGACACCCATGAGAAGAAAACAAAACAGTGAGACCAAGATCACACAATTAACCAACAGAGACCAAGTTCATGGTCAAACTAGGAACAAAGAAAGTGTCAGGAAGGTGAATATTAGGTGTAGCAATGTTTCCAGTATGGGTAATGGACATACTACTACCATTCGCAGTTTGAATTGACTGGAGAGAGCTAGTAGAAGTAATATTAGATAACAAAGACAAAGTGGGAGTCATATGATTACAACAAGCTGAGTCAAGAAGCCAAGATTCACCTGGAGTGGCAGAGAAAGCAGCGGAGGTGGAAGAACTAGGGGACATCACCTGTTTGAGAAGTGTATCTAGATCACTAATAGTAATGGGGGAAGAGGAGTGAGCAGTCGCAGCTGCAACAGATGTGGAACCTGGTTTGGAGAATGACTGAGTTTTCTTTGAATTTCCTTTTGGTCGCGGAGGGCGAGTTGGATAATTTTCTAGAATATGACCACGTCCATGACAGTACCTGCACTCAACAATAGGACAAGCAGAGAAAATATGTCCAGTAGAGCGACAGTTCTTACAAAATCGAGAGCTTGGTAAGGAGTGCGATGTAGTAGTAGCAAGAGCAACATCTGTCAAAAAAGACTTGATTAAACCCAAGCGAGTCTCCTCAAATAGAAGTTCTTTAATTGCACCATCCAAAGTCGGCAATGGATATGACGATGAAGGAGAGCGGCACGAACAGATTCATATTCAGGTCGAAGGGCCATAAGAACTTGGATCAGATGAATGTGATCATCACTTATCGTATCTTGGGCCAACTGATCCCATATAGGCTGAATGGTTGCAAGAAAATCATTAACAGATTGCCCCGAGTCTTGTCTAAGATTGTTAAGGGTGGTGAGTAATTGATAGTAGTGTGCAAGCTCGGTTGTTTTGTATCGATTAGACAAAAGATCCCATATTTGTTTTGCAGTATCAAATTTTGCAAATTGTATATGGATGGATGGAATAGAGGTATTAGAAAACCAAGTAATGATCTGATGATTTTTACTATCCCAATCTTCAAGGCGGTCAACATATTCATCATCATCTTCAACACCAACATTCTGAGTTGGTTCAACAATATCACCCGTAACAATACGCCAAAGCTTGCGCCCAATCAAAAAACTCTTCATGCGTTGAGACCATAGAGTATAATTGGTACCATCCAAAATGGTTCCAATAGGACGAGAAACCTCACTTTTATCCATAGCAGGGAGAGAAGAAGCAAGATGAACAAATTTTCCAAGCAAATAATAAACCAGGAAAAAAAATGAATATTACGAACTGATTATTATGAACTCTGTTGTCTCTGACCTTGCTCACCAGTCACCATTGCTGACCAAAGTAATGATTTGCCACTTGCTAGTCACCACTGCCGACCAGACCATCCGAACAACTGAACAACGAGACAACCAGCAAAGAAACGAATTCAAACGAGAATTACAGGCCAGAAAGAAGAAGAGGTATTTCCGGTGAAGGCAGTGAGATGCGTCCAGACTTCGACTCCGCTACCTCGCAACGGATTCTGGATTGAAAGTTCTAGATATTCTGATGAGGTTGCCAGGCTACACTAATGGGGAGCTCTCCAGTTCTTCGGATATTCTTGTGAGGCTAGCAGGCTACATTAACGGGGAGAGCATCACCAGTTTCAAAACCAGAAAAAAAAATATTAAGGCTGTGATACCATGTTAGGAAAAATATGAACTGTATATTTTTTGAATGCAATTACAAAGTATGAACTCCTATATATATACGACCTATAAGATAAAGAAAAAGAAAGACAATCAAGACAATCAATAAGAATACTAACTAACCAAAAATACAAAGCTAAATAAGGTAGAAGATATGGTAAAATAATAAGGTAGAAGGAAAGGTAAAATATATACGTTAATATATACGTTAACACATAGCATTATAAAGAAAACCCATAGCAAACTCTTTGTCTCCATCTACTAGCCTCAACACTTCAATCAAAGGTCTTGTGGTCTTGATAGCATAAACCAAACTAGGCCAAAAGTTGTTATCCATCAATATTATTTTTCTAACTTCCTTTCCATAAGCTTTACTGGCATAGTTACTCTTTGTCCACTTTTCAGAAGTGAACATAGCTTCCAATGGTTGCCTCAATTGATAAATGCTTTGTGATGTCATATATGCAGTGGCAAATCTAGTGGCAGTTGGCCTAATGAGCTTTCTATTAGTGATTATAAATGTAATTGCTCACTTTCTTTGCCTTGATCAAATCATTTTTGTGTTGTGGCAACTCTCCAATCTTCTCTAGCATTAGATCAAGACAATGTGCAGCACATGGAGTCCAGTATAAATGTTTTCTTTTTCTGCATAAACATTAACCCCACTACCTGGTAATTGCTTACATTATCGGTTATCACTTGAACCACAAGTTCTTCTCCAACTTCATCAAGCAATCGAAACAACAATTTAGCATCCTTAACATGTTCAGAAGCATCAACACATTTTAGAAAAATTGTGCCATTAGGATTATTAACAAAGAAATTGATTAGACTCTTATGTCTAACATTTTATCAACCATCAGACATGATTGAAACTCCAGTTAATGGCCATGTACTCTTAATAACATTAACAAATCCTTAGAAAATATTCTTAGAAATTATTCTTGTCACAGGAATTTAGACCCATGACATGAATAATTTCCATTTAGAAAATATTTATGTAGGTAATTGTAGAATAAATTAATACGGTGTGTCACATGTAACCTCTCTGTGTCATACGGTGTCGTTCCATGGCTTTCTTCCCTTATTTCCCTTAGGTTTCTACTCCAAACTCTCCTTGCCATTGTTTCCTTCCCCATGCTGGATTTTCTTCCATTACCATTGGCCATGCTCATCAGACCTCCTTCATGGGCAAGCAGCACTCCGGCGATGGCTCCGACGACAGTTCCATCAAGAACTTCTAGCACGGTTCTCCAGTTCCCCATGCACAACATGGGTCCGCTTTACTCGACGTTCGCGGTTGTGTTAGTGTTTTAAGTCTAAACCCCAATGATGTAATTGGCTGATTTATTATGGCAAATTAGGTTTTTTTTTTTTTTTTTTTTTTGAAAACTGGCAAATTAGGTTTGTTTACTTTAGAGTCTTTCAATATTAAGTATGAAGACCTGATTGATCAGACTCTACGCCAGAGCGTTAGGAAAGTATCCATTGGACTTCATCGACTTATCTTCGCTGATCTGACAGAGCGATTTCATGCAAAGATGTGTGTTTACAAGAAAGCCCCTATCATCTGGACACCTCAAAGGGTATAATGGTAATCAGCTACAAGGAGATTCAAGGTTAAGATTACCGTGTCTACCTAAGTCAGAGTATTATTTAAGAAGGAAGATGGTTCAAGAGTTAGAAAACAATCTACGCGTTCTAACTTGAAAGATAACCATCTCTCCCTAGGCACTAAAAGATCTACTCTGATTACTTCGTTTTCTCAAGACATAAGTTCTGGAAGTTTAAGTTGAAGAAGGCAATCGCTGATGCTTAATCTGTGGACATGAAGACCATGCAGTTGTCGTGCAGTGTAGAGTGAGTCAGCAAGACAGATTGTGACAGAGCGGCTCTCCAAGAAAGGAATTTCCTTGGACTTCTAATGCACGGATCTCCGTTCCCAACAATCTTAGGCTGCATCAAGAACAACTTTACCATCGCCGTTGTTGTTCTCTACTCTAGAAACACCAAGGAGGAGGAGCTGTAAACAAAGAAATTTTGAATAATATATTGAATTCAAAAATCTGTTACATGTATATGTCAATATGGGGTGTGGGTACAATATCTCTGGATGATCCTCTAATTCTTCAATTGATGTCTTGACGCTCCATTGAAGGGCCTCCGGATTTCTAGTGGCTTGATCTTCAAAGAAGAACTTATATGTTTGTTCTTCTGAAGGGCCTCCGGTGTTCAAATGGCTTGATCTTCAACTGGAGATTTGATCAATACGATAGGCATGGAGGAGCTTGGGGACTTTTACTGCTTTTATTATGATTTTCCCGGGATGTTTACATAGAAATAAAAGCTACTATTTATAGGTGTAGGATAGAAGAGTTTTGATAAATTCAAACTCTTTTGATATTATCTAATTAACAAATTAGATAATATCAATATTATCCAAATATATATTCAAATCTAATATTCAAATCTAATAAAAACTAATTATATTTGTTAAATTTTCAGTGTCAACAAATGCCCCCTCGAGACTTGCTTGTACGCCACTTGAGAAAATATACCACCCGAAAGTATGTAGTGCAAGGAAGTCTCGACACTACAGTTAAATATATAAGGCCGTTTTGACTCGTGCCAAGGAGCATGGATATGAGGCCGTTTCAACTCGTGCCAAGGAGTATGGATATGAGGCCGTTTCAACTCGTGCCAAGGAGTATGGATATGAAGCCGTTTCAACTCGTGCAAGGAGTATGGATATGAGGCCGTTTTAACTCGTGCCAAGGAGATATGGATATGAGGCCGTTTTAACTCGTGCCAAGGAGCCTTGAACATTAGGCAGTTTTAACTCGTGCCAAGGAGTATCATTTAGCTTCCTCCATTTCAAATTTCATACGGGGTTTGCCCCCATATCGATGCCTTTGAAGAGATGAGAGGCAGAGCTGTCCCACTGGGCGTGCCAATTTGTAAACAAAGAAATTTTGAATAATATATTGAATTCAAAAATCTGTTACATGTATATGTCAATATGGGGTGTGGGTACAATATCTCTGGATGATCCTCTAATTCTTCAATTGATGTCTTGACGCTCCATTGAAGGGCCTCCGGATTTCTAGTGGCTTGATCTTCAAAGAAGAACTTATATGTTTGTTCTTCTGAAGGGCCTCCGGTGTTCAAATGGCTTGATCTTCAACTGGAGATTTAGATCAATACGATAGGCATGGAGGAGCTTGGGGACTTTTACTGCTTTTATTATGATTTTCCCGGGATGTTTACATAGAAATAAAAGCTACTATTTATAGGTGTAGGATAGAAGAGTTTTGATAAATTCAAACTATTTTGATATTATCTAATTAACAAATTAGATAATATCAATATTATCCAAATATATATTCAAATCTAATAAAAACTAATTATATTTGTTAAATTTTCAGTGTCAACAGGAGCAAAACCACCACGACGACAATGGAGGCAATCAAGGATTGTTTTGTTGTTATTTGCCATTGAAATGGAAAAATGGGTTCTCGATGGAACTGCTTTTTTTTTTTTCCCCTTTTTCGTTCGTGTTAATGATTAGTTTTTTCCCCTTTTTGTTTGTGTTAATGATGAGAAAGCTAAAGTTGGTGCTTATTATAAATAGAGGGATTATTTCTTTTTTTTTTTTTAATATTTGATTTTCAATATATATATATATAGTCATAATCAGGTGTGGTTGCGTCTTAACGTACGGTCAGTGCGGTCGCACCACTATGTATACAAATATACACCACTCAGTGTTAGAAAATGTACAACACAAATATGAACCATTAGGTACGCATCACCAAAAACCACACCACTAGGCATGCAAATATACATCACACAGTGTTCAGAAATGCACCATTAGGGGGGAGGGAGTCATGGTGCATTTGGGTGTGGTGTATTTTTTGATATTTTTTTTATATTTTTATTGTGGTGCATTTTCTAACATTGACTGGTGTATATTTGTATACATAGTGGTATATTCCGCACGAAAAGGCGCGGCTGCCTTTCCGTGCGGAATATACCACTATGTATACAAATATACACCAGTCAATGTTATATATATATATATATTCAAATGTGGTCGCGCCTTTCCGTGCGATCGATGCAGAATCCACCCCTATGTATGGTTGTAAGGAATGATTTAACCACCCTTTCCCATTTATTTGTAATGTGTTCTCTTCGGACCTCTATTAATGAAGTTTCTTCATTTTGGCGTTCAAAAGAAGTTTAGTCTCAATATATATAACAAGAACTTTCACTTGAATTTACAAGTCTTAGTAAATTAGTTGAGATAGGGAGCGAGATTTTCATTCTCCTATATATATCCAAATTCTAAACATACTTCTAGTACTGATTAGCAAACATCAGTTTGCTTTTTTGCCCAACCGGCTCTTAAGTTGAAATCAAATACTTTGTTGTTGTTGTTGCTGTTGTTGTTACTATTATTATTATTACTATTACTATTATTATTTAAACAATTTAAACAAAAAAAACAGAGGTAATTGGTTCGGTTTGATTTTTACTGAACCGTTCGGTATACAAGAATCCACTATCATTCGGTTGTTTGGTATATTACCAAAGTGAACTAGTACGATTCGGTTCGGTTCGGAAAAAAACAAACCAATTTGCCCACCGCTATTAAGAGGTTCGTGTGAGGAAAAATAGGAACGAAACATCAAAACTTAAAAAGTTATAAAGAATAAAGAAAATACAATTTTAAAATACTCATGTCGAAAGCAAAATTTTAATCAAGTCTAATAGTTTTGTTTCTCAAAGGTTTTGAAAAGTTAAGGGTGTAAAAGTTAGGGTGTGTTTAGTTGACGGATTTTAATATAAGGTATGAATATCAAAGTGATCGTTATTGTTTGGTTGAAAGGTTTTTAGAATACTGCTATGAGTTTGAAATACCCCATTAATTGAAAAACTCATACCCTTATTAAATAAGGGTTTCATTTCCTTTCCTCATTTCTTCCCCAACTATTAATAATCATTTTCATTCCACCATACTACCAAACATGCAAAATACTTTCACCAAAACCCATTACCCTTACCAAGTATTTGATACCCATACCGATTCTGATTCCCATGTGCGAACCAAACACACCCTTAGGGAGCAAGGAACAATTGAGAAACTAAAAATGCCTTTTTACCCCCTTTTAAAGAATAAAACAAATGTCAAAGAAAGCAATGATGAATTTCCCAAAAAAAAATCTGGCCAGTTAAGAACTTAAGATATATTATTCCCTAGTGCAAAGTAGACTTTCTCCTTTTCCTTTAACAGTTTTCAGAACTAAAGTAAGATGCAGAACTTATATTGTATATGTGAGCCCTATGAGTATAACAGCAAATCCCTTTACCATAAGAAGATCTCCTCAGAAGATTTTGGTGAAAACAGGATGCAAGTGCCAGCAGTCCGGGAATCAGTAAATCAACCCATTACTTGTGAAAGATGATTCTGTTTACGACATCAATGGGAAGGGCATAAGCTGGATCTATGGGTTTTAGCCCTGGATATTCCAGAAGTGAAAGGCCTGCAGGGAAGAAAGAAGATGGTAATGCAATGAAACAAGTTTCCATTACAAGGTGTTAGAATCTAAGATTGGGCCAAGGTCACTCTAGGTCATTTTGAATCTAACCGGTTGACCACAAAGTGAATCGAACAAGCTCTGATCACATGTTATAATCTAAGACGGGGCCAAAGTCACTCAACTGGGTTATAATGCACATGAGCCAAATCACGCTAAAAGATTGAATCCAATCAAATAACTAGTCTAATCCAGGGCCTTATAAATTCATACGTTCTCTCTCTCTCTTTTTTTTTTAATGTGGAACTCTTAACACAAGGTTCAGTTCAACACCATTATAAATCTGACCAGTTTATTCAGTACTCTGTAATAGGTTAATAGTACTCAGAATGCTGATAATGTGGTTAAGTCTGTTTTGAGAATTAAAACAACCATTTTTTTTCCAAATTAGCTCTCACTTAAACTGTTCAATATAATGTGTGGTGTAATTATGGTAGGAGGATTAGTGATCTGACACTTACCAGCAACTCCAAAGTAGGTATGGAAGACATCAACTGCATCTTCAGGCCTATCTGAAATTCCACCATTTTCTCTATCCTGAACAATTATGAAGTAAGGATATTAATACCATAAGAATATCTGAACTGTGAAGTTTCCAAGGAAAGATAAGTAATCATCTGTGACTTATTAGAGAAGATTTCAACTGAGTAACTTAGGATTCAGAACGAACCTGACAGTCCAAAATAAACTTTGCGAGCTTCTGCTTGTCAATCCAGTGAACTCTGTCTATCATAATTAAGCTGGAGAGAACCCACCAAGAGTAGCAGACCTGGAGTCAAACAATAGAAGCAAGATCAGTTACACCTTTAAAATCAAACCAACAGCTTTTATGTATTTTTCAGGCACGGGTGAGTAACCCACATCAGGAAGCTTCTCAGGACGCCCATTTAGACCCCCAGATTTAACTTGTCGTTCACATAACCACCAGCCTAGGAGGTCTTTGTCAACATGATGTAAAGAGCCTGTTATTGCAAGTGCTGCCACACAGCAAAAAACTGCAATAGTAATAAAATTAGAATGGATCATAGCACAGCATGTGGTGAAAGGCATCACAAATAGATCAGTTGATACTTGAAAATTAATAGGTGTTCAAATGCCACAAACTGACAATGATCAGGGCACATCCATTTAAAAAACTTCTTTATGTGATTTTCTATAACATGATTTTTTAAAAATCCAAGAAAAGAGTGTGGGTCATCACTCTATGAAGATTTCCCCATCATTATAGTGAACATTACAAAGCATAAAGAATGTATCTTAAATGAAAAGTTCACTCGTCTTCTTTTATGAATCATGATTTACTAAGGCAGATCTCTCTCTTCTATGTCAAGAAACATATGAGAAAAAATTGTATAAAATTTATGAACTATATTATGCAACATACTTTGCCCAGAATGAGATTCTGCCCCAGGTGTGCAACCAAAACCACCATCCACATTCTTGCAACTTACTATGTACTCTACTGCTTTTTCCACGTTGATTTTATCCAACCGTTTCAAAAGTGCAAGGGAATTTATTGCAATGTAAGAGAACCTAATGAAAGAATTACATTGGTTATTTGCTTCTCTCAATGATAACACATATGTTAAGAGAAATAATGAACAAAATGTAGAACCTGTTCCATGTGTAAGTAAACAAGAAAACAAGGAAAAAAAGACGCAAGAATAAAGAATTCATAAGGTTACAAAATGCAGACAATTACCGTGTATCAACTTCACCCCACATGTCACCCGAAAAGGACCCATCTTCATTTTGCAGGCCTACAATATCTAGTCGTATAGTAAAGTTCAACACCCCATAATTCAAGCACGAGATTCTTATCATTTTACAGTTCCAAACTTCCAATTAATAAATCAAGTTGACTTTAGACTGTTGATGACTTCCATTTTTCTTTCTTTTACTTGTAAAGTCAGATTAATTAATATATAGAAGAGAGTAACACTAGAAATATAGAATGCATATCTCAACGGACAAGTAGAGAATATATGTATTGAGTGATAGTAAAACACAATTATAAATAGCCAAGAATCCCTGGTTGAAGGATACAGTTTGAGACCTTGTCTTTGTCAAGAACATCAAGTTTATCAAATATAGCTAAAACTTGGATGGCACTGAGGGTATACAAGATATGTGGGTCATGTCCAATATTACCACCAAATCCACCTGCATAGATAAACACAAGTTACAGTATAAGTTAAATTACAAATTCAATACTATAGCCAAATGTTAGGCAGTACAGTTAATTGGAATTTGTATGTAATGGGACAAATAAGCTAAGACCTCCATTATTAGGTCCAAGGAAAAGGAAAAACCCAATTCTTGGGGCTCCCAGAAAAAGCAAAGCCTGCAAAGGATAAAGGGATGACATGTAGGTAGCCTAATCGTATTTGTAGCACAGTGGCCCATGACTCCAGGTTGAATACACAAACTATTTGCATTAAGTTACCAAGGAAAACCTCTCTAAAAGCACAAGGATCAGAACAAAAATATTTTTAACATAGTTAGACAACTATCTAATTATATCAGCAGAACAAAATTTAGACATTAAACAATAAAAACTTAGTACAAGAGCACAAACCAGATTCATGTTGACACTGCATAATCCAAGGAATGACCTCATCTTGATCCACTACATCAATCTTCCCTAAAATATCAAGAGTTGTCAATCCCCAGTATGCTCCATTTAATCTAAGATGCTCCATCACCACAGATTCAAAATCATCTTTCCTCTGAAGGTAAGACAAACTTTCATAAAGATCACGGCTATAGTTTATAGTAATAAATAATTACCAAATGGAAAATACATCTGCAAAAATTCAACAACATTCAAACTATCTATACTTCAAAATTATAATTAACAAGTTAACATGCCAGATGCACCTACCTTGTATGCTAAACCATTTGATGATTTATATCCCTTGTTAACTCGACTTGGATACTGCCATAAAGTTCCTTTTTTCCCCTCTTTGATAAGTAAGCAATAGTCAACTTACACTATATTACTACTGCAATTCTTGAGTTTGAGTCCACCCATTTGTATTCCAATTCAAGTTCTTTATTTCATATAGAAAAATCCATTATATTTGTGTGATTAGGTGAAGCTATTTTCACACTCAATTCATTAATAACAAGAAAACAAATTGCTAAAGATAATCTTCTTTCCAATGGTTTGCAAAAATAAAATCAGCAATATAGAAGTAACTCTGACCTTTTCAACTGATACAATGTACTTAGCATGCTTTTCTACCATAAGCCCTTCCATTCTGCCATTTAAGACACATCACTGCAATCCATCAATTGCTCAAAGGAAGAAGTAGAAGCAACCAGTATAATTTGAGATTGCAGGCGTAATTTCTACAAAGATTTATTTTCATTTTCATTTATCAAACAGCGAAGAATATAACTCCTAACTTGTGTTTAGCAAAAGTAAAGAATGAATTTTTAGAGAATTCAACATCACATTTCATTGATTGTGAAATCCAAAAAGAAGAAAGAAGCATAGATGGAAGTCCCGTTGAATCTATATTTACACTATTTTATACATATGTAACTATATGTATAAAATAGTATAAAATAAACAGTCAAATATACAAAATATAACTATGTATAACTACTGAATGCATACAAAATATATCGCAGATTGGCAGAGGGGCGGCGGCGCGACAGTCTGTGGAGCTCCGGTCGCTGGTTCACGGCGCCGGAGGCCTCTGTTTCGCGTTTACGGCGGTCGTCTGTATCCTGCAGGCAGCAGCGAAGAACGGAAGAATGAGACTAGGAGAAAGTGATAGACCGAGAGTCCGAAAGGCCGAGAGGGCGAGAGGCGAAAGATCGTGATCTGAGAGTGGAGAGGCGGCGACTACTACTCGGTTAGATAATACCTCAGCTAGTCACAAGATTGAATTTTGGGAGCACAAGATTGAATTTTGGGAGCAAAGACTAGAATAGGGATTGACTCTCACCATCATCATAAAGTGAGGGGCTCATTGTGCAAAGTAAGCAAAAGTAGCATCTATTTTCAACTGAGTTACCATGATTTACATCATTACAAATATTTTGTCTGGTCGAGACTTGGGATTCTTGAGGTTAGAAATTCAGCCTTTTGGGAGCACGCAAATTATATTGTGGACCATGGTCATGGTTGATATTGCAATTGTGTTGAACTGATATTGCAATTGTGTTGAAAGGAAACTGTAGTTGCGCGGAACAGAGGTCGGTCATCCGTTCAACACAACTGCAGTATCAGTTCAACACAACTACACTTTCAGACGGATGAAACGGCCTCTTTCCGCGCAACTGCAGTTCCCTTTCAACACAACTGCAGTATTAGTTCAACACAACTGCAGTATCAGTCATGACCCATGGTCCACAATGCATTGTGGACCATGGTCCACAATATAACGACTGTTTGGGAGCATAGATAATAAATGAGCGCAAATTATACTGTGGACCATGGTCATGACTGATACTGCAGTTATGTTGAACGGATACTGCAGTTGTGTTAAATTGAAATTGCAGTTGTGTTGAAAGGGAAGCAGTTGCACGGAACAGAGGTCGTTTCATCAGTTCAACACACAGCAGTATCAGTTCAACAGAACTGCAGTATCCGTTCAACACAACTGCAATATCAGTTCACACAACTGCAGTTCCAGACGGATGAAACGGCCTCTTTTCCGCACAACTGCAGTTCCCTTTCAACACAACTGTAGTATCCGTTCAACACAACTGTGTTATCAGCCATGGTTCATGGTCCACGGTATAACAACTGATAAATGAGTTAATTTCATTTTTTGTCCAAGATTTATAAGTTGCAGTCCAATTTTAGTACTTTTTTATTAGAACATATGTTTTTGGTCATAGTATTATTGTGGCATGACCATTTTTTGTCCTTTATCAATAAAACAGTTTAAATATCGTTAAATACAATAACATTTTGGTCTTCAATTATGGATATTTTCAAAAAAAAAATAAAAAAATACAGCAGTTCAACATATTTGTATTAAAAAAATTGAAATGCCTTTGTATTTAACGATATTTCATCAATTTTTGTTGATGAGGGACTAAAAATGATTATGTCATGTTCTAATAAAAGAGGACTAAAAGTGGATTGTCATCCATAAATCTAAGACCAAAAATGGAATTAACTTGATAATAAATTATTGAGAAAAGAGTCAAATAGATCCTTAAATTTTATTCAAAAATCTAATTAAGCCTTTAAATTTTTAAAAAGTGTAAACATGTCATTTTAGTACATCTAAAACTAATAGTTGGTCATTAGGATTCCGGCGACATTTTTCATAATAATTCCGACGAATAAAATTTTCGACAACCCTAAAAATTCTTTTTAAAAATGTCAGGTGGCTTTCTCCGCAGGATAAGGCAACCGGCCAGCCATCTTCTACATTGGAGAAGGCGACCGTTTTTAGTCGTCTTCTCCACTAGAGAAGACGATCGGTTTAGTCGTCTTTTCCACCAGAGAAAACGACCTCTAGTGGAGAAGGTCACCAGAAGTTGTGTTTTTTTTTTTTTTTTTTTTAATGGTGGTGAATAGTGGTTAGCGACAGTCAACGACAGTAATTTTATAGGTAACATATTGGTTACCGACAAATCGGATTTAGTTGACTCATATGACAAGTTTGAGTGTTTAATTGTAATTTTTTAAAGTTTAAGGGTCTAATTGTACTTTCGATTAAAGTTCAAGAATCTATTTGACCATTTCTCATTAGATTATTTAGATGGTTAGATTTTATACATATATAAATGGGTTGGATCCTATGAGACCACTCTTATAGATGAGATCATGAGATCACATCTCAATCATCTAATTAAATTTAATTAATTGTAAGGATTGAATTTAAAGACCCATTTATGTTAGGATATATTTAATACATAGGGGTGACATAGTAATTTTAGTTTCTTGTTTGAATTGAAATATAATTGAAATACAATATTATCCTTATTTAGAGAAATTCTATCAATTATAGGAATCAAAACTAAAAAAAAAAATTAAAAACTTAAACGCATGAATCATCAAACTGCATGACAATAGTAGGCAACATAATCAGACTAGAGTGTGCATATTAACGTGGATTTTAGTATAATAGTGTGTGCAATAGTGTGTATACATTTTGTAGAAAGTATACAACCTACCATTAATGTGTGCATACACGCAAATTGGTGTGTGCATTTTATTGAGTGTGCCCAATATTGTGGAATAATATTGAGCATATATCCGTCCATGAGTGTGTGCAATAAAAACCATAGTAGTGTGTAATAATGCGGCCAAAGGCTGTGAAGGCTGTGAAGTCATACGACCATATTTACATTGTGTGCTTACTATCATGCTGTAGACACAGAAAATTTGAAGCCGACAAATGGGCTGATTCGTATGTTATGGGCTTCATTTTGATATAGTTGGGCTGATTATTGATTTATTTGGACTAATTAAATTGTCCAATTAAATTGGCCCAATGACCCAAATTGAATATAATTGATGGTTAGTGGGTTGATCCATGTCTGGTCCAACAAGAGATATTTATATATTTAAATTAATTATTTAATTTAAATATGTGATAAATATTCATATATTTAAATTAATTATTTAATTTGAATATGTGATAAGATTATGAATTTGGATGCAATAGTAGCTAGATACATTCTAGATAAATATTCTTATTATCCTAAATAATATAGGGATAATATTGAAGAGTTTGAAACCCAGTAAAAGTCTCTCATATTCTCCTCTATAAATAGAGCCCTTCATTCATTCAAAAAAAACACACACTTGAGGAATTGAAGAACTTGAAGAAGCTCTGAATTGAAGAAATCAAGCCAAGCTAAAGTTGATTGAAGACCAAATATTCAAGTGTTCAAGCTAAGTTAAAGCGAACTGAAGATCAAGTCATTTGAGTCCGGAAGCCCTTCAACGAAGATCAAGCAACAAAGCCCTTCTTTGAAGAACAAAGTCGCTTTCCGGAGGCCCTTCAGTAAAAGTTTCAAGTCAAGTAAAGCAAGTGAAGAATCAGAGGATTTTCTAGATAGAGATCTGTACCCGCGCACATTTGAAATTCAAATATATACACTTTTCACGTTTTCTTGTTCACAGATTTTGGCACGCCTAGTGGGACCTCTCTACCTCTCATCTCTTCACAAGTATCCAAATGGCATCAAGAAAGACTTACGCTCAAGCTACCGGCTCTAAGCCTTCTGCTGTGGCCGGCTCCGACAGGCGCGAGGTGCAAGGTGCACTGACTCGGAGTCGAGTGAGGGACCTAGGGGTGGAGTTGATCAAGACTCAAAACATTGCTCGCAACTTCGTCCGAAGGCTTGGAGGCGTCTCCACCGACTCAAATAAAGCAACATATGATAGGGGATCATCCTCAACAACAGAGACCGTTGGTAGGAAGAGTCATGTTCCCTCAAATGAAGCTACTCGAAGCGAAAGTCCTTCCCCTATTCTCTCGAAGGGAACTACTAGCAGTGGAAGCTCATCTCCTTTATGGAAACCATCATCGGAAGGGACTCATGTCTATACCGTCATGCCTGCTATGACAACGAACGCAACTTCGATGGAGGAGCAAATAGCAAATATCACGAAAACTCTCGAGGCAATGAGTGTGCTTCTTCACAGTCAAGAAAGGAAGCTCAACGATCTCAGTGAGAAGGTTGAAAGCGGGAGAAATGGTGAAACAAGTCGAGCTTCTGGGAAACAGCCCCAAACTCAAGAAGATGAAGTCGATAAAGAGTCACCAGTGCATGACGATAGGCATGCTGCAGGGATAGAAGAAACTGTATCTCGCCCACCACACGCTGAAAAGAGTGTTCCAGTTTCTGGGAGCATGATACCCGTTGAGCAACTAAATGACTACATCATGGATGCCATCAAAGGAAAGCTTGAGGTGGGGCAACGTTCTTACACATATGCCAAGCCTTACACTTAAAGGATCGAGGAGCTAAGGATGCCGCTTGGGTATCAGCCGCCTAAATTCCAACAGTTTGATGGGAAGGGAAATCCTAGGCAACACATTGCTCATTTCGAGGAGACTTGCAATGAGGCTGGGACCTATGGTGATTACCTAGTTAAGCAATTTGTTCGCTCGTTGAAGGGAACAACTTTTGACTGGTATACTGACCTTGAGCCAGGGTGCGTTGACAGTTGGCATGACATGGAGCGTGAATTCCTAGATCGTTTCTACAGCACAACGAGAACTGTCAGCTTCGTGGAACTCACCACTACCCACCAGTGGAAAGGCGAGCCTTCCGTTGATTACATTGAAAGATGGAGAGGCTTATACTTAAATTGTCAAGAAAGGATATCACAGCGTGCTGCTATTGACATGTGTATTCAGGGAATGCGCTTTGAGCTTTCTTACATCCTGCAAGGGATTAATCCCAAAACGTTCGTGGAACTGTCTAGTCGGGCTCATGATATGGAATTGAATATCGCAGCCGGAGGTGGGTTGAGTGCGCTCAACATACCAAGCTCTTCGAAGAATAGTGGGAAGCAAGATTTTAAGAAAGGGGGCAAACCCTTTACAAAGCAAGAGAAAGGAGAAGCAATGAATGCAAATGTAACACCCCGTAAAATCCTTTTCAAGCCTTTCGTTCGGTAATTAATTCCTTGGGCGATCTAATTAATTCTTCGGGCAATTTAATTAAATTCCAATTGGGCTAATTCTTTCTATCTAATATATATACACACTTGTATATATATATATATNATATATACAAGTGTGTATATATATTAGATAGAAAGAATTAGCCCAATTGGAATTTAATTAAATTGCCCGAAGAATTAATTAGATCGCCCAAGGAATTAATTACCGAACGAAAGGCTTGAAAAGGATTTTACGGGGTGTTACATTTGCATTCATTGCTTCTCCTTTCTCTTGCTTTGTAAAGGGTTTGCCCCCTTTCTTAAAATCTTGCTTCCCACTATTCTTCGAAGAGCTTGGTATGTTGAGCGCACTCAACCCACCTCCGGCTGCGATATTCAATTCCATATCATGAGCCCGACTAGACAGTTCCACGAACGTTTTGGGATTAATCCCTTGCAGGATGTAAGAAAGCTCAAAGCGCATTCCCTGAATACACATGTCAATAGCAGCACGCTGTGATATCCTTTCTTGACAATTTAAGTATAAGCCTCTCCATCTTTCAATGTAATCAACGGAAGGCTCGCCTTTCCACTGGTGGGTAGTGGTGAGTTCCACGAAGCTGACAGTTCTCGTTGTGCTGTAGAAACGATCTAGGAATTCACGCTCCATGTCATGCCAACTGTCAACGCACCCTGGCTCAAGGTCAGTATACCAGTCAAAAGCTGTTCCCTTCAACGAGCGAACAAATTGCTTAACTAGGTAATCACCATAGGTCCCAGCCTCATTGCAAGTCTCCTCGAATGAGCAATGTGTTGCCTAGGATTTCCCTTCCATCAAACTGTTGGAATTTAGGCGCTGATACCCAAGCGGCATCCTTAGCTCCTCGATCCTTTGAGTAAGGCTGGCATATGTGTAAGAACGTTGCCCCACCTCAAGCTTTCCTTTGATGGCATCCATGATGTAGTCATTTAGTTGCTCAACGGTATCATGCTCCCAGAAACTGGAACACTCTTTGTGGTGGGCGAGATACAGTTTCTTCTATCCCTGCAGCATGCCTATCGTCATGCACTGGTGACTCTTTATCGACTTCATCTTCTTGAGTTTGGGGCTGTTTCCCAGAAGCTCGACTTGTTTCACCATTTCTCCCGCTTTCAACCTTCTCACTGAGATCGTTGAGCTTCTTTCTTGACTGTGAAGAAGCACACTCATTGCCTCGAGAGTTTTCGTGATATTTGCTATTTGCTCCTCCATCGAAGTTGCGTTCGTTGTCATAGCAGGCATGACGTTATAGACATGAGTCCTTCCGATGATGGTTTCCATAAAGGAGATGAGCTTCCACTGCTAGTAGTTCCTTCGAGAGAATAGGGGAAGACTTTCGCTTCGAGTAGCTTCATTTGAGGGAACATGACTCTTCCTACCAACGGTCTCTGTTGTGAGGATGATCCTATCATATGTTGCTTTATTTGAGTCGGTGGAGACGCCTCCAAGCCTTCGGACGAAGTTGCGAGCAATGTTTTTAGTCTCGATCAACTCCACCCCTAGGTCCCTCACTCGACTCCGAGTCAGTGCACCTTGCACCCGCGCCTGTCGAGCGCCACAGCAGAAGGCTTAGAGCGGTAGCTTGAGCGTAAGTCTTCTTGATGCCATTTGGATACTTGTGAAGAGATGAGAGGTAGAGAGTCCCACTAGGCGTGCCAAAATCTGTGAACAAGAAAACGTGAAAAGTGTATATATTTGAATTTCAAATGTGCGCGGGTACAGATCTCTATCTAGAAAATCCTCTGATTCTTCACTTGATTTACTTGACTTGAAACTTTTACTGAAGGGCCTCCGAAAGCGACTTTGTCTTCAAAGAAGGGCTTGTTGCTTGATCTTCGTTGAAGGGCTTCCGGACTCAAATGACTTGATCTTCAGTTCGCTTTAACTTAGCTTGAACACTTGAATATTTGGTCTTCAATCACTTTAGCTTGGCTTGATTTCTTCAATTCAGAGCTTCTTCAAGTTCTTCAATTCCTCAAGTGTGTGTTTTTTTTGAATGAATGAAGGGCTCTATTTATAGAGGAGAATATGAGAGACTTTTACTGGGTTTCAAACTCTTCAATATTATCCTATATTATTTAGGATAATAAGAATATTTATCTAGAATGTATCTAGCTACTATTGCATCCAAATTCATAATCTTATCACATATTCAAATTAAATAATTAATTTAAATATATGAATATTTATCACATATTTAAATTAAATAATTAATTTAAATATATAAATATCTTGTGGACAGACATGGATCAACCACTAACCATCAATTATATTCAATTTGGGTCATTGGCCAATTTAATTGACAATTTAATTAGTCCAAATAAATCAAAATCAGCCCAACTATATCAAAATGAAGCCCATAACATACGAATCAGCCCATTTGTCGCTTCAAATTTTCTGTGTCTACAGCATGATAGTAAGCACACAATGTAAATATGGTCGTATGACTTCACAGCCTTCACAGCCTTTGCCGCATTATTACACACTACTATGGTTTCTATTGCACACACTCATGGACGGATATATGCTCAATATTATTCCACAATATTGGGCACACTCAATAAAATGCACACACCAATTTGCGTGTATGCACAATTAATGGTAGGTTGTATACTTTCTACAAATGTATACACACTATTGCACACACTATTTATACTAAATCCACGTTAATATGCACACTCTAGTCTGATTATGCCTACTATTGTCATGCAGTTTGATGATTCATGCGTTTAAGTTTTTAATTTTTTTTTAGTTTTGATTCCTATAATTGATAGAATTCTCTAAATAAGGATAAATCAAAGTTTTTACTAAGGCAGCTGAACCTCTCAAGCCAAGACCATTTTATGGTCCGTCAAGTGGAAATAGGATGATGACTATAGAAGAGAGACAAGAGAAGCAGTACCCGTTTCTGGAGTCCGATGTCTCCCCCATGTTTGATGAACTTCTTAAGCTAAAGTTGATTGAGTTACCGGAAATGAAGCGTCCCGAGGAAGCTTCTAGAGTTGAAGACCCTAATTATTGCAAGTATCACCGCCTCATTAGTCATCCCATTGAAAAGTGTTTTGTTTTCAAGGATAGAGTCATGGCGTTAGCTCAAAATGGAAAGATAGAACTTGCTGATGCTATTGAAAGTACGAATCAAATTGCGATATCGCTTGGAAGGTTTGCTCCACTTCTCGATGAAGATTCTGGAAAGGGAGAAAGAAAGCGTCCACTCCCGTTCGTCGTTAAGCATGTTTCTCAGGCCAAGTTGCAACAAGTTGATGATACCTCGAGGGGTGACTGGGTAACTATTACCCATAAGAAACATAAGAAAGTGGTCAACCCTGTGAGATCGCCAAGGCAAGTAGTAAAGAAATGGATTGAGAAGGGTCCATCAAAAGGCCATATCTACAAGTTAAAGATGAAGAAGGATGTTAACAAGCTGCAAACCCCTATGACACTGGCTCAATACATGCCGAAGGGGTTTGATTTGGAAAAAGTATGCATATCTAGTTCATGTTTGAACACCAATGATGCGCCAATTGAAGCAGGAGAATGTTCGTCGTCACATGTAGAAGACGAAGGGGAGGAAGTTCAAATGTATAAGGCTACTTCCTATTCTGCCGAGATCACATTCAGCGATGAAGATTTGTTACTTGGTGGTATACCTCATAATCGCCCATTGTTTGTTGAGGGCTATGCATGTGGGAAGAGACTTAAAAGGATTCTAATTGATCAAGGGTCGGCTGTCAACATCTTGTCACTTCGAGCTTTGAAAGATCTTGGGTTCTCAGTAAGTGATCTGGCCCAAAGTCGCCTGATGATTCAAGGATTTAATCAAGGGGGCAAAGAGCATTGGGTGTCATTAGACTCGAGTTAACAGTTGGAAAGCTAAGTTCAAGCATATTATGTCACATTATAGATGCAAGACCTTCGTATAACCTACTACAGGGACGACCATGGATACACGAGAATGGGGTGATCCCATCTCCGTGGCATCAATGTTTGATGTATGAGAAAAATGGAGTAGTAGAGAAGGTGGTTGGTGATGAGAGCCCATTCACTGAAGCTAAGTCTTACTTTGCTGATGCGAAGTTCTATATGAAGAAGCAAATTGTCGTAGAAGAGATTGATGAAAGTGAAGTCAATGCGTCGCCTGACCCAAAATGGAAGGGAAAACAAGTTGTTGAGCAACATCAACCAAGCAAGGAACTTGTCTTTCCTCTTACAAGGATTGACGCACTTAAAGCTCAAGCAGAAGAGTCGCTTGAAGATAGAAGCAGCGATAAGATAGTCAAAGTACTGCCCACGCAGCGCACTGAAGGCTTTGATCCAAATGCTTATAAACTCTTAGCCAAGTCTGGTTACGATCCTAAGGAGCCACAAAGGTTGGGAAGGCTTATCCCGGAAGCTGGTGGCAAAGGAATTTCAAAACAGCAGGAAGTTCATACACGTAAGGGGTTGGGGTATGTTCCACCGAAACCCGTGAAGATATTTATAAATCGAGCTGCAAGTAACTGCATTACTATTGAGGAGCAAAGTCAAGATAAGCAAAGTCGAGATAAGAAACAATCTGTTTTTGACAAGATTGGTAAGGTGGAGTCACGACAATCAGTCTTTAACAGGTTGGGGGCAAGTCCTAAGGAAGTCAAGAGGAAGTCTGTGCATGAGAGGCTTGGACCTGTCGCTATCATTAAGAAGCATACCAAGTCCCCTCTTGGCACGAAACCATCAAAGGAAATCAAGAGTGCGGTTTCTTCTCGTATGAGACGAGAAGCCGATGTCAATGTTCTGTGTGGCGAAGTTTTAAAGATTCAGCCAAAGATTATCGTGCACACTTCTATGCAAGAAGAAAATGAAGCAAATATGGAAGAAAATGAAGAAAATATGGAATCAAGTTATGCAACATATCAAAATGGTAAAGATGCGGAGGCACCCAAGAATTGGAGGGTGATCGCATGGCCATGATACTTTGATGAATGAGAAGAAGTCCACCAAAAATGTTGCACGTGGTTAAACTGCTAAACATCTCACTTGTCTATGGGTGGGCCCAAGTCATAGACACTCCTGACCCGCATGAGTTTAAACTACGTACGGTAAGCTCCTGGCCCGCAAGAGTTTAAACTGTGTACGGCATTAACTATATATTCAAAAAGTTATTTGAACTACGTTTGACTTGATCTCCTTCATGGGAGTACGTAGGCAGCTTTGAAATTTTATTGTCTAAGTTCAGTCATAATAAAAGAAACCTCCAATTCGTTTCCAAGATGGTGATTTTATTATATTTCAAGATAAGCAATATGGGCATGGAAAAGAAGAGGAGAAGTATGGAAAGCATTGCAAGTCTTGGAATGGAAGAGAATTGTCAAAGCATGCATTCCCGCAGCGATTGACCACTGTTTAGTATTTTGGTCATATCTCGGCCTATGTTGATCCGATTGAGGCGATCTAGGTGTCCTTGAAAAGCTAACTTACAGAGCTACAACTATTATGAAGACATCTAGGCTTGAATACTACGTTTGAAGGGTCGAATTTTAAGTTGAAGTGAAAGGCACGAATCTGTCCAGAATTTCCTATGTTCAAATTTCGTTTGAATCTTTTAGGGAGAAAGCAAACATGGATTATGTATACTATATCACAGGGGCATGCAAATGAAGGAAAGTGGATGGCCAAGCAATGCATATATTATGATTTTCAAGGTGGAAGCCTTAGATTTATATATGTTTTATACATATATACAACACACGAAATTGCAAGCATAACCAGTGGCTTACAATGTTATTATATGCATGTATACAGAGTTAATTCCAGCAATGGTCCCCCGAGTATGTTGATTTTCCAGAATTGATCCTTGTCTTTTAATTTGGACGAATTAAACCCTTGACTTTCAAAATTGTTCCGACAATGGTCTTTCCGTTAACATGGCGTTAGATAGGTGTTAAGTGAAGGGGTAAAAAGGTCATTTTCTTTGCTGGTCTTCTTCCTCATGTTGGTCCTTCTCTGATCTGCTGGTTCTTCTTCCTAGCAACAAAATAATTCATGAACACAAAACAGAGAATGGAATTTACTTGCCAGAGCTTCATGTTTTCAAACACCCTAGTCCCTAGTATTATTAGATAAAGACAACAAGTGTGAATAATACTCACAACATAAGACAGCATGTGTGAATGGTGTCAATCCAAGAATTGACAAGATAATGCTCACTACCACAATGGTCCCTTCCGTAATCAACAAGAACTGAAAATTTGGGATTTGTAAACTGTAACCTTAATAATTGCTAAAAGACATCACTTTTACAACATTTAAAGCTCCGAATCAAATATACAACCAAAACAAGAATGAAAAATGAAGAAAATGGGGAATTAGCATAAGAAAACAGGGAAATGAGAGACTAACAATGGGGGTGTCTTTAATGCTGAGATGAGGCGCACACAAGACGCCGGCAATAACCTCAGATCCGACCGCTGCTGGAAGCTCGACCCTGAAACAGAAATACTCGGGGCCCGACACATCCAGTGTCCCCACTTATCGCTCTTGGAGTCGTCGCTGCACTTCGACGCATTCGGATCTGGACCCTCCATCAGCAGCGACAACGTCTCCATGCCGCCGAGCCTCAGGCTCCCCGATCTCAAAATGTAGACATCCGATGGCGGAGCATGGCTCGCACGCCGCCGCCGGAGAAGACCCGAACCCGACGGAGACGAGCTCCGGCCCCGAGACCTCCCTGGAGATAACCCTCTAACCACCCCATTTGCTTTATCTTCATTCTTTCAATTCAAGACCACTCACACTCTCTCCCTCAACTGTGAAGCTCTAACGAAGCAAAATGGGGAAAACAAGAGGGAGAAAGAGATTTCAGAAACATCAGACCTCCCTCAGTATGTATTAGACGCTGAGAACATTAGGGAGAACAAGAGGGAGAAAGAAGGCCTAAAAAGACAGTTTTACCCCAATACATAACGCCAAACAAATGGATTGTAAACGGAAGGACCAATGTCGGAACAATTTTGAAAGTCAAGGGTTTAATTCGTCCAAATTAAAAGACAAGGACCAATTCTGGAAAATCAACATACTCGGGGGACCATTGCTGGAATTAACT
>CP025646.1:26416402-26427210 GCA_003576665.1 Ipomoea trifida
TTCGGCCAAATTGGAATTTCTATTATTAAATTCCTTAGCCACTCAGCTTCTTTGCACGCAGAAGCTAGTGCAATAAATTCAGATGCCATAGTTGAATCAGAAATACAACTTTGCTTTTTAGAAGCCCAAGAAATTGCACCTCCTCCAAGCAGAAATACCCATCCACTAGTTGAGGAATAATCTTCCTGATTTGATATCCAACTAGCATCAGAATATCCTTCTAGGATAGAAATATCTTTTGAATATACCAAACCATAATTAATGGTTTTATTCAAATATTTCAATATTCTTTTTAATGCTATCCAATGCATTGCACTAGGATTACTAGTGTATCTACTCATCTTACCTACTGCAAATGCAATATCGGGACGAGTACTTGTCATTGCATACATTAGACATCCTATCACTTTAGAATACTCCAATTGAGAAACCGGATCACCTTTATTTGGAATTAATTTCAATGAAGGATCCATAGGAGTAGAAACTGGAGAACCAGTCAAGTGATTAAATCTTTTTAACACTTTCATGGTAGACATCTGAACCATTAATCTTCATTACTATATAAATATCCAACAACATATATGCATACATAGTAATTATGCACACTGTGTACGATCCTTAGAAGATGGTAGACTATGCGCTTATGTTAACACATATATGTGCATGTATGAGCCATGTGAATATAAGCCATGTGTAAAGAAGTTAAGTCAATTCCTCTCAAATTCACGTGTCAGACATTACAATTTCACAGAAGCAAGATGTTGAGAAAGTAACGCTAAAGCAAAAACAAAGGGCCTAAGTCAAGGAAAAGTCAAAGCCATATGTTTAAATCAATTCCTCCACACCCATGTGCTGCTTGTCAGGTGTTGGAACTTGCAAAAGGGAAATATTAAGAAGCATTGAAGCGAAAGCAAAGTAAAACAGAAATCAACAAAAGCTTGTTAGAAGCAAATAAAGTCTCAAATACCATATGTGAACCTTCGGCAGTATCTTTGTTGGCCAAGTTTCAACATTTCCACCGGCGACCTTCAAATCTGTATCCTTCTTGCTCAAGATCCAATGACAGAAATTCCGGTTGGCATCCGCAAAATTCTAATGAGGCAGTAGATTATTCTCGGCGGCTAAGCTACAGCAAAGTTCATTGTTGGCGGCCTGGTTCTCTCTTCTTTGTCGACGAAAACGACGAGAACGGAGATGCACCTGAACAGCGGTGGGTGACGGCTTTCGTCTCCGGTGATAGTGACCGACGAAAAAAAAAAAAAAAAACACATCCAAGATAACAACAGATTTCTCCGACGGTAACCCATAGCTGTAGCGAGTCGCTCTGGTGAGAAGACACATTAATGGTGATCCATTCCAAAGAAAAATTGCAGCAGAATGTCCGCGGAAGAGGACGATGAGAGCAGGAATTCATGCACTCGAGTCCCGTGGCAAATTTCTCGTGCACTCTTTGAGCTGGGATTCATGCACTTGGGTCCCCTGGCAAATTTTCCTATGCTCTATCCCCTTCGGCGAGACTCCAGTAAGAGCAGTTTGGAGCACGAGATTTTCGACAGAAGGATATTGCGGTGAAGTAGTCCAGAGTAGAGGCAAGGTTGTCAAAGGGAGTTCGAAGAAGTAACGAGATTGCCTTTGTGCGAAAATTCTGAACACAGTTCTTGATTCCTTTTGTGCGCCGGTCGTTCTTTGATTCGCCGGTGAAAATTTGCGATGACCGAATGCCTTATTATAGGTGTTTCTTGGTAGCGCAACTTGAGTTAGGATTCACAGTTTGATTTAGATTTAAATTCAAGGTTCAATTGGAATTTAGAGTTTGATTGGGATTTAGAATTTGATGAGATGCAGGGTTCAATCGCGAAGCTAGAATCATGCCCAAGGAAAAGTTTTTATTTTGCAGTAATTTGAGCAAGGGTCTGAAACTGAAATGGCTTGTGATTTTGGGCTATTTCCTTGATTGGATTTTGAAATTGAAATGGCCTTCGAAATTGGATGCATTAGGCCCAAAAGATTGAAAATTATTGTGGGCTTAATTAGCTCCTGGAAAATGAAGATACACTAACATATATGATCGCTCTTTAATTAATTTCGAGACTTCCTCGCTCCAAGTACATCAAGCAGCATGTCCCGGAAAGTCTCGAGGGGGCAATTTGCAGACACAGAAAATTTGAAGCCGACAAATGGGCTGATTCGTATGTTATGGGCTTCATTTTGATATAGTTGGGCTGATTATTGATTTATTTGGACTAATTAAATTGTCCAATTAAATTGGCCCAATGATCCAAATTGAATATAATTGATGGTTAGTGGGTTGATCTATGTCTGGTCCAGCAAGAGATATTTATATATTTAAATTAATTATTTAATTTAAATATGTGATAAATATTCATATATTTAAATTAATTATTTAATTTGAATATGTGATAAGATTATGAATTTGGATGCAATAGTGGCTAGATACATTCTAGATAAATATTCATATTATCCTAAATAATATAGGGATAATATTGAAGAGTTTGAAACCCAGTAAAAGTCTCTCATATTCTCCCCTATAAATAGAGCCCTTCATTCATTCAAAAAAAAACACACACTTGAGGAATTGAAGAACCTGAAGAAGCTCTGAATTGAAGAAATCAAGCCAAGCTAAAGTTGATTGAAGACCAAATATTCAAGTGTTCAAGCTAAGTTAAAGCGAACTGAAGATCAAGCCATTTGAGTCCGGAAGCCCTTCAACGAAGATCAAGCAACAAAGCCCTTCTTTGAAGAACAAAGTCGCTTTCCGGAGGCCCTTTAGTAAAAGTTTCAAGTCAAGTAAAGCAAGGGAAGAATCAGAGGATTTTCTAGATAGAGATTTGTACCCGCGCACATTTGAAATTCAAATATATACAGTTTTCACATTTTCTTGTTCACACATGCATTGTGATATAACAATGTGTGGTGAATTGCAGTACGATTTTCCTATTAATCAATCGTATGTGCATGAGAGGGTGGGTGTGCACTGCTACAGCTTCCTGTGTGCAAAACCGTATTGCGGGAAGATGCATAAGGCAGTGTATGAGAGTGATATAGTATGTGCTTGTTGTGTTTCAGTTTGTGCATGTATAAACTAAAGCAGTAGGCATGTGCACGTTAATGGGGATCCATGTGCAACCCTCTACGAGAGTAGAACAGCCATGATACATAGTTACTTTACTATGTGCATTTAAGCTACAAACCCTTAAACAAAACTGCACATGTAGTTCAGGTTTAGCGTAATGCGATACCCTATGCACGGTAGTGGTATACTATGTGCATGGTGTGTTTCATTTTATGCATATAGGGGTTATAATAGTAGGCGTGTTCATATGAACATGGAACCATGTGAATATTAGTGTTGAACAGTGCGCGCACCTATAATAACTTAAACCATACACAACTTCAAATGCTCACACGCACAACATAAATATGAGATTATAATAACATAAGATAGACAAGGTAAATACTAAGTGGTAAAAATGTTGAAATTATACATCCAATAAAATAAATAAACACCATAAAATCTAAAAAATAATGCGTGTTCCCTTAAAGAGATCACTACGCACCAAACAACTAAACATCACACCCAAAAATATATGTTAATAATGAATGTAAATGTGTTCGTATCACGAGGTAGTAATCAAGCATTATTCGCAAAAACAACAAGACACTTGATGTTACTACCCCGATGAGTGTTGAAATAAGATATTAGAATCTCCTCCATGCGTCTAGTAACTACCCAACGTACGTCTCCAAGTGGTTAGTAACTACCCAACGTACGTCTGATCTCCAAGTGGCGCATAGAAAAAATTCCATCTCAGCACTTTGCACACGGCGAGCACGAGGCTGACGAACACGTGAATCGTCACCTGCAACCACCAACAAATTGGCACAAACAATCCAACGTTCAGTAATGTTGCATGCACAGACTCTCAATGCACATAATGTTCAGTAATGTTGCATGCATAGACTCCATACCTCTCACACACACCTAAGTATGCAAAAAAAAAAAAAAAAAAACAAAAAAAAAAAAAAAACAAAACCAAACACAAATGACGAATCACAAATGCACAGACAATCCAACGTTTTAAAACCAAACAAACATGACGCATAGACTGTGTTGGCAAGTTGCATCAACCATTACGCAGCAGCATACACCCATAATAAAGACAAAATGTAATGCACAAAAACAATAAGTTAAATGCACAAACCCACCCCGACCACCCCCATCAATAGAAAAATCAAGCCAGATGACCCCTAGTCGCCACCCGTAATCCAAAAAAAAAAAAGGAATAAAACAACAACAACAAAAAACAACCAGAAAACCCGCCCCCACAACAACGAAAACCCTATCTAAACGCTACCCAACAACCCTACGCAACAACACCCATCGCCCTGATTGGAAACTGAAATTACTTCGTGGATCTTGAATGCTAGACTTTACGGGTTCATGAATTATTTAACGTTTTTATAGTTATTAGTCCATATTAGAAAATACTAAAAGACAAACAAGAATAAAAACACAAGTAAAGGAAATGAACCCGATCACAGGAAATGATCACGTAGTTCGGAGCTAAAACTCCTACGTCTGCGGGGCTACTCAGCTTTTGCCCAATGCACTAGATGCACCAAGGTTTACAATAGTTGGAATAAAACCCAAACGTACAATGGTTCATAACCAACACCCAACCTTCAACATCTACTCTTGAATTGACAAAACTGCAAGCCAAAAATTCTTCAATTCTTCATCATGACTCAGCACCAACGACAGTCTCAAAGACAGTAGCAAAACGCCATTAATTCTTCAAATAAATCTTCTTAACATTCACGTGTGAAGCTCTGAACTTGTATTGTGTAAGGAGGTGAATTTTAGAGCTTCAAATGCCTTCCTATTTATAGCATAGGATCCTTCAACAACCCTCACAAAAATAGATATGAAAATCCAGTTCTTATATCGTGGACCGCGGTCCACAATGCATTGTGGACCGCGGTCCCAAAACGACGTCGTTTTGATTAATGAAACAGACGGATGAATTCGTGCCACTCACTTTCTTTTCATATATACTCACTTTCTTTTCATATATACTGCACTTTCTTTTCATATATACTACACTTTCTTTTCATATATACTACACTTTCTTTTCAACACAACTGCAGTTACCTTTCAACACAACTGCAGTTACTTTTTGATATAACTATAGTTTCATTCGATAATATAAAACTGTAGTTATATCTAAAAGTAACTGCAGTTGTGTTGAAAAGAAAGTGCAGTATATATGAAAAGAAAGTGAGTGGCGGCGCGAATTCATCCGTCTGTTTCATTAATCAAAACGACGTCGTTTTGGGACCGCGGTCCACAATGCATTGTGGACCACGGTCCACGATATAATTTGCGCTGAAAATCACCTTGATTAAATGAGAGCCACACTCCTTAAAAAACTGTTAGCCACACAAATTAAATTGGTGGACTAATTCCTTGCTGTCTGGACAGCATCCGCTGACACAGCTTCACTATCAGCACTGGCGGACAGACTGACTGACGGTCCAAAAAACAAAAACAAACTAGATATAAACTAAGTGAATTTTTGACAAATAATATAGCCAATAACAAAAGGACCGTGTATCATTTGTACACTTACAGAAACCTAACACAAATAACCCCAGGCCGCCGCCACCCATAACCCAAAAAAAGGGAAAGAAACAACAAAAAAACCAGCCGGAGAAAAAAAAAGTAACCATGACAATATAATATATATATATAATATAATGTATGATATACACCTACGCATTTAGATCTTTTAGAAGTAATTGATGGTGACGTAGTAAGGCTAATACCATTCGAACATGGTGGGGGTGCTCAACCTATGTCCTGCTATAGACAAGTATATCGTAAAAAAAAAAACGAGGACAAATTCACGGTGTAAAGACCCAAAAACCTCATTCATTAGCACTTTGGATGTAGACAGTGCATTATACAAATTGAAAGGCATCACCAAGAACTCAAAGTGGCCACGGTGCGTCCTAAATGCCATCTTCTTGATGTCATCGGGGTACATCCGAATCTGGTAGTAGTTGCAGGACTCGTAGCATAAGTCAAGCTTGGTGAAGAAACGTGAACCATGCAATTCATCTAAAAGTTCGTATATAATTGTTTTGAAATTTAATTCACGGTAATCAACACAAACTCGCCAGGACTTGTCATGTTTAAGCACCAATAGCACGAGCGAGGAGTTGGGAGAACGACTTGGCCGAATAAGCATGAGCTCTAACATGGTGTTGCTTTTTTTTTTTTTCGAATTCATCTTTCTATGCTTGTGGGTAACGGTAGGGACACACAACCACCAGGTCTACCCAGTCGCAAGCGTGATGCGCTGGTCAGATGTTGATGGGGGTAGCGACGTGGGTTCCTGAAACAAGTTTGAAAAATCTATTAAAATGTGCTCAAGAGTTTGTGTGGGGAGGCCTGGTACTTAGTGCTTGCAGAAGGCGTTGTGGTAGGTGTAGTTCTCTACGCTAAGTGATGGATTGGCCATTAACTAATGTAATAACAGTTTTAGAGGGAAACACCACCATTGAATAGTACCCAAACATAATTTTTGCAACACAAAATGCTATTAATAAGTGTGATTCATGCTTCCTCTTATTGCCACTTCTGTCAGAAATGCATTCTTGATTTAATCTAGTCCCTTGGTGTCCTTGACTACAATTTTAGTGCCTCGGTGCAGTGCACATTCAAAAACATAACCAAATCCTCCTTCCCCAAAAAGATAATGATAATAGGCGTAGTTTCTCATTTGTATTGAATATATATTGTAAATTAGGTGTATCGTTTCATCAATGTCCAATGCGTGATTCTATTTAATTGATCAAAGTTCATGTTAAATTTTATATTGTATTTTTTTAATACACTCTAACATATTTGTAGTATAAGTTTAACAATTATGTCTATTTTGATTGGGATGGGGTTCGACCTAAGACATTCCTTATGACAATTAATGAGTAAGTTAAGAATAATAAATAGTTAACGTAATATTTCGTTACTAAATTTTATATTGACGGAATGCATGAGTATTTAAGAAAAGAAAATGATATAATAGGGGGTAAAGTAGGAAAAATAAAAAAATACTAAAATAAAAATAATATGAACCATTCATTTCAAGATCGAAACAATTACACCAACATTTGTTATTCCTCGCCTAACTTTATTGGCTCTTCTTAGGTTTATTTATATACACACACTAACAAAATAAGGTAGCACTCATTTACCTAAATATGTAATCGGTATTTAGGAATAGCCATCAAGTGTTCCGCACGAGTCACCACAAGACCAAATTCTTCAGTCATATCCAACTCTTTAGATGACATACCATTTGGAAGTTTCCAATCAAAGCAGTGAACTAGTTGTGCTACCACTAGTCGTACCACAGTGATTCCTAATTGTAAACCAGGACAACTTCTTCTACCAGAGCCAAAAGGAATGAGTTCGAAATCACGCCCTTTATAATCTATATTACTCCCTTCGAACCTCTCTGGAATGAATTCTTCTGCATTTGCCCACACATTTTGGTCATGTCCAATTGCCCAAACATTTACCATGATTCTTGCTTTTTTAGGTATGTAAAAGCCATCAACCGTGCAATCCTCTCTTGCCTCATGAGGAATAAGAAATGGTGCAACGGGATGAAGTCTAAGGGATTCTTTTGTGACCATTTCTAGATATTCTAAACTATCTAAATCCAACTCTTCCACCATCCTATTCAAACCAACCTTGTTGTCTAATTCCTCTTGAACTTTTTTCATTATTTGTGGATGTTTCAAGAGTTCTGACATCATCCACTCAATCACTGTTGCCGAAGTGTCTATGGATGCTGCAAGCATATCCTGTGTATATATGAAATTTTTTATTTTTCATAACTATAGAAGATACTAAAAGTGTATACAACTATTGTATTTGAAAACAATAGGATAAATGAATAAATTATTACCAATAAAGTAGTTTTGACATGTTCGCGAGTGAGCTGAAATTCAGTTTCCCCTGACTTCATGATGGACAACATAATATCAACAAAATCCTTTGTTTCACTAATGCTTCCCCTCTGTTCATGGTCATCAATGATCCTCTCAAGGAACCGATCAAAGCTTTTCGCGATGGCCTTCATTTGTCTAGTGAATCCTTGAAGGTCTAACTTACCTAAATAAGGATAATAATTCCCAAGATTTGGTTTAGCTGTTAGCTGCATACCTTCTTTAATCAGGCCTTTGAAACCCCTCTCATCAATGTCCTTAATCTCATACTTCTTCCCAAACACCATCCTGCAGGTCATGTCTGCAGCTAAATCCGCAACTTCTGCACTCAAATCAACAGCCACACCATCCCGAGCCGCTTGCTTGAGTGACTCGATAAGACGACACAATTCTTCTCTTCTCATGGCTTGAAACGAGTTGATCTTGAGATTACTAAGCAACTGCAATGTGCACAACTTGCGCATGCTGCGCCAATAAGGGCCATATTGGCTAAAGCTCAAGTTCTTTTGGTCATAAGAGATGTACTTAGCTGCTTCGTTAGGCGGTCTGTTCGCGAAAACGAGATCGTGAGTCTTGAGGAAGAGCTCTGCAGCCTGAGGAGATGAAACAACTATATTGTCAACGAACCCAAATCGCAAATACATGATAGGACCGTGCTGTTTGGCTAGCTTGTTCAAATCCTGATGGGGATTTTTACCAATCAAGTGAAGATGTCCCAAAATGGGAAGCCCTCTTGGACCTGGTGGCAATTTCTTGCCATTCATCTTCTTCACAAGGCCATGAATGAGAGACAAAGCCGCAAACACAGCAAGCGCTGTCCAAAGCCATGCCATGTTGTCGTTCATGGTTTTTCTTGAATATTAATTGGTGTCTATGGTTAGCATTTAGCAAGTGGCAATGTAGAGTTACATAGTTGCCTTTCGGTCTATATACTGCGAAAGTAGTTAACTAATAATGCAGTTATTAATTAATTTTACAAGGCGGTAACAAGAAATTGACAACCACATATGTTATTATTATTATTGACGGAAGCAATGAGGTAGGTTCAAATATATTGTTTCTATAAATTTGGAATATAGATATTGGTTTCTATCAATCCATATCAGGCTTAGCTTGCATGGGAGATCTCTCTGCTTGTCACTACAGGAAGGAAACGGCAATCGTAATTCTCCCTTTGGTAGAATCATGTTACAGTTAATTTTAGACTTTTAGTTATTGATTATAATGATTTTTCTCGATTTAGTTCTAAACTAATTTTTGTGTTTAATTAGGTCATCAACTTCAATGATTTTAATCTATTGAGTCGTTGGTTGTTAGAATCAATGACTAAATTGAGAAAATTTAATATAATCAATGATTTAATTGGGTAAAATCACTATTTTTTTTTTTGGTGCGTTGGGTAAAACCACTATAGTCGAAGACTAACTTGAGTAAAATTACTATAGTCAATAAAATTACCAAGCTATCTTAACAGAGGACTCAATTGAGTAACACCATCAAAGCCAGGGACCTAATTAAGCACAAAAAGTCATTTAGGACTAAATTAAATCGAGAAAAAACACTATAGTTGAGAACTAAATTGGGTATTAAAAAAATCCCTAAACACATTTTTAAAATTTGTTTCAGAAAAAATAAAAATATATTTTAGACATTCATTTTTTTTAAATCGTTTAATTATAACTGTAATGCAAATTTAATCCTTCAATTATTTGCAATTAGACCTGGCAATTCGTGTATATGGGTTCGTTAACGGGTCGATACGATAACGACACGAACACGATAAGGTTAAATACGAACATGACACGTTAAGGTTAACGGGTTCAAATTTTTAACACGAACACAATTTGTTAACGGGTTAAACAAGTTGACACGATAGACACGTTTTGTTAACAGGTTTTGAGTCGTGTTAACACGATTTGACACGAAACCCGTTTAAACCCGCTAAACCTATTAATATTTTTAAAAAGAAACTAAAATTTAAAGTTATATATATATATATATATATATATATATATATATATATATATATATATATATATATATATATATATAAAAGAAATACAACTTACAATTCAATCCATCAAACAAACTAAAAAAAAAATCAATTTATAACATTCATAAAATGATAAAATAACATCCAACAATCATAATTAATGAAGTCCATACTAATTTTTAGAATAAAATTGAACACAATAAAAATTCAAATTTCATTGTTGAACATCAATAATTAGTGTAGGATCTTGGCCTAATGTAGTAAATTCATCGTTAGTCATGTTCATGATATCTTTTGTAATCTCATTCATCACAATGGTTCTTATCCAAATGACAGTGGTTCTTAGCAGGCTATAAACAGGTTTGTGTAAACGGGTTAACACGATAACATTAACGGGTTAAACGGGTTCTTAACAGGTTTAACGGGTTGACCCGTTAAAGACACGAAACGTAACGGGTTTCTTAACGGGTCATTGATTTAGGCTAAACACTAACCCGTTATTTTCGTGTCCAATCTCGTATCGTGTTAACGGGTCGATTTCATAATTGCCAGGTCTATTTGCAATGGTGATTTAGTCTTTTATATATTATCGAAATGAAAATTCAAGGGTTAATTTCTATTTTTAGATTAATTGACGTGCACATCGCAAGTCAATGGCATATGTTGCACAGTACAATCAGATAAAAATGAGTTAATTTAATGAAAAGTTTTGCAAATTTAAAGAACCCAATATTAACACACAGTAAGGGATTTACTTTTGATTGCGTCTTTTTTTTTT
>CP025646.1:26427244-26449654 GCA_003576665.1 Ipomoea trifida
TTTTTTTTTTTTTGAAAATAAAGAAATTCATTCATTTAATCATAAGTTGAAACAATTACAAATAGGATCAATGGATCGGTATACCATTCCTTACAGTCAGACATAGAAACAATTTTCCTAGCAATGCTACAAAGAACTTGATTCACAAACTGTTTTACAAATTTGAAGCTAAATCCGTTGGATGAACTTAACGCTTCTTTAATATCATTGAAAGATTGATCAAACGTAGTTAAGACTGACTTCGGTAGGAAAGTCTTGCACACCACCTAAGTATTTGTTTTCAACCTTACGTTCATTGACAATACATCAATCGATCTAAACTGCAGATGCTCTTTTTCATTGTCATCTTTGTCACCCAGGATGAGATTCACATACGCCATGACCAACTTTTATGATTCACACTTATGAAGAAAAGAACTCGTCAAAAGAAACGAGAGGAAAACAAACTCGTCAAAAAAAACGAGAGGAAAACAAACTCGTCACACAAACGAGAGAAACAGACAGAAAAACACAAACAAATATAGAACACACAAGAAAAGGGAAACAACATAAACCTCTTGTTGAAAACTTTATTTTAGGGATCCACTAAAATCAAACCACCTCTTTATCCAGATCTGGTTGAATCCTTTGAACTTTGAAACTTCTACAACTTTCTTCGAGAGTTGGTGGTTGAATCGGCAGGGAAAGTTATGAAAAAAAAAAAAAAAAAGGGAAATAGGAGACCGCCGACACGAAGCTCCGTCAAAGCTTCGGCCAGAGTCCGGCGGCCAAAAAAGAGACAATATTTTGATTGTGTCTTCTAATTGCTAGTGAATTGGGAATGAATTCTAATTGTGCAAGGGCTTCAGGTTCTATGTTGTCATCAAACTATAATTAGGCTTGTCTTGACGAATGAATTGCAACTATTCTAGTTAAATTGCGCATAACTCTTTTCAGTAGGTAATTATTTGTAGGACCGTTTCAATAAAAATAGAGGTCATGTGTGACATTTGAATTTAGGCGGCATTTTAGTTTTTTAGATTATCTTTTCCATGACTAATATATCTTTTAAGATATATCTTGTGAAAGTTGGAGGTTAAAACTGCTGTAACTTTCATGTAACCTCTCCTAACAGTTAAAATATTTCATATAAATATTTTGGAGAGACATCTCTGAAAGAGACATGCAATGAACATTCAATCAAACTTGCAAGACACAAAGATATTTCACAGTCTTACAGTTCTACAGGAAATTCTTAAACAAAGCAACTTAAGAATTTCATTCATCCTCTTGTATTCCATAAGATTAAATCTTGAACCTTGTTACTTTTTCTGAGGGAGATTTAAAGCTTATAGGAAAGTGATTACATGCCTGAAGATATCAAATGATCCGATTTTGTTCCCTTGTATTTCTGTATTTTTTGTATGTCAAATGTATTACAGAATACCAGCATTATTTTTTTCCAACAAATTACAGGTGCTTCCTACTTGTGTTGTAAAAATTCTCCTAAGCCAAATTGCTTGAGTAGCATAGCTTATTGCTGCAATGTATTATGCTTTTGCGATTGATAGTGCTACAATTTGCTGCTTTTTTGAAGACAAAAAAAATATACCAGAACCAAGAGAGAAGGCATATCTCGAAGTGATTTTTCTTATCTCAACATCTCTTGCCCAATCACTGTCTGTATATCTAACAAGTTTCACAACTTCATTAGTAGAGTAAAAAATTTCATTATTACTCGTATCTGCGACTATCTCAGAATTCTCTTTGTTGCAGCCCAATGCGATTCTTTTGGTTCCTCCATGAATCTGCTAAGTGTTTCAATTCCAAAAGAAAAATATGGTTTTATAGTCCCCAAATACCTCAAACTCCCAATTAAGCTTTTATAAGCTGTAACATTCACATTCTTGCCACACTTATCTTTGGACACCTTCAACTTTTCAGCTATCAGAGTTGAAACTGGTTTGTAGTTTTCCATTTTGAATTGAACTTTTTCAAAATCTCAACAACATATTTCTTTTGTGAAATAAAAATTCCACTATTCATCTAAAAAACTTTAAGACAAAGAAAGTAACACATAAGATCCGTATCAATCATTTCAAATCTCTTAATGAATGTCTCTCTGAATTTTGAGATTGGTTTAAGTTGTTTTTAGTAAAAATTAAATCATCAACATATATATAGACAAATTACAATAATATCTCCAAAATTTGTGCATTTGACATATAGAGTATGCTCATAAGGACATCTCATAAAATCATTCTCAACAAAATAAGAGTCAATGCAACCATACCATGTTCATACAAAGCTTTTCTCAACTTGTAAACCTTATTTTCTTCCCCTTTCTTCACATACATTGCAGGTTGCTCAACATATATTTCTTCTTCGAGAAAATAAAAAAAGCAGACTTGACATCCATTTGATGCAATTTCCAATCATTTTGAGCAGCAAGAGAAATAAGCATTCAAATTGTATTAAGTTTACTTACTGGAGCAAAAACCTCAAAATAATCAATACCTAATTTTTGCTTGTAATCCTTTGCTACTAACCGTATCTTAAAACAGTCAACCTCACCATTCGACTTGTATTTGGTTCTATAGACCCACTTTACTCCAATTGGCTTCTTTTCGGAAGGTAATTCTGTTAACTTCTAAGTGCCATTCTTTTCAATGGCACAAATCTCCTGATCCATCGCCTTAGGCCAATGAGTTTCTGTACCAACCTTCTCAAACGATATAGGGTCACAGTTTGTAGAAAGAGCAAATTGAATAATCTCTTCATCAGATATTATAATTACCCAAAACATAATCTTGCAAGCAAGTTGACAAGTGGCACTCACATTGAGATCTTCGAACTAATGACTCTGGTTGTGAAGGAGACTGAACATTATCTAGAATGAATTGCTCATCAACAACATTTTCAGGAATAATGGGAATAACAATTGACTTTTCTTCTTTATCTAACCAATCCCATGCACCATATTCATCAAAAGTGACATCACTACTTATATCAAACTTTTGAGTTTCAGGATTGTACAGTTTATATGGCTTTGAAGTGTCATTATAACCAATGGAAATACACTTCTCATCTTTATCATCTAGTTTCTTCCTTAATTGGTTTGGCATACGTGCATATGCCAAACATCCAAAAATCTTGAGATGTTTGATAGAGTGTTTATTCCCACTCCAAGCTTCCTCAGGTGTCTTATCACAAGCACTTTTAGTTGGACACATGTTTTAGTTGGATGAATGTTCAATACATAAATAGCACAAGTCATTGCTTCTACCCATAAAGAGCCACTAGGCAAATTTTTAGATTTCGTCATACACCTTACCATTTCCATAACAGTTATATTCTTTCTCTCAGCCACTCCGTTCTGTTGCGGAGTAGTGTACCTAGCTGTCATTTGATGTTGAATACCATTTTTCTTTAAAAATTCATCACAAGCAATGTATTATGTACCTCTATCAGTTTTCGAAATTTTAATCTCATAACCACTTTGCTTTTCAACAAAAACCTTAAATTGTTTGAAAACATCACATGCATCTGACTTTTGCTTCAAAAAATAAACTCATGTTTACTACCAAAATCATCAATGAAAATAACAAAGTACTTACAACCTCTATTTGAGGAAACTTCCAATGAACACATATCTGAGAGAACAATCTCCAACTGTTTTGTGACTCTTTTAGACTTGCCTACATGAAAAGGTTCTCTATGCTTCTTCCCAATCAAACAAATCTCACAGATATTGTCAGGAACATTAACAATTGGCAAATCAGAAAAAAGTTTCTTTCTTCCTAGGTAATTTAATCCCGAGAAATGAAAATGCCCAAACCGCATATGACATAACCAATTATCATTACAAATCTCAAAATTAAAGCAAACAAGAAGTGCATGATTGATTTTCAAAGAAAATAGTCAATTTCGGGACATATTTTATTTACCTTTGCAATCAAAACTCATTTAGCATCAACAATGGAACAACACCTCAGAGTAATATTTATTTTAATCCTTTTTTTTCTGACAACTGCCCCATACTCAACAAATTTGGGTGTGTAGTTCAGTAACATAGAAAACATCGGATATAAAATTGCAAGTACCATCCTTTAACTGAATAGAGATTTGTTCTTTTTTCTAAAATTGACACTTTTGACTTATTGCCAAATGTCAATTCAGATCGAATTGATTCATCTAGTTCGGAAAACAATTCTTTTTTCCCACACATATATATCCAGAACCATATGTTTTCATCTATAGACAAACGTTTATTGGCCAAAAATAAAGTTTAAGGTTTAATGGAACTCTCACCAAACTTTTCTGCAATGTTTGCTTGATTTCCACGATTATCTTCATTATACTAGCAATTTGCAATTTTATGTCCATGCTTGCCACAATTGTAGTAATGTAATGGAAAATTACCTTGTTTGGTATTACCTCCACCTCTTCCTTTATTGGAGTTACCTCATCCTCTTCCTTGATTGGAGTTACCATGTCCTCTTTCTCTAGATCCTACTCTTCCTCTTCCACGACCTCTGTCAAATTCTCCACCTCTTTGATTAGAGCCAGTCATGTTAAGAGTAACTTGAGTTTTCAAAGCTTCTTCTTCTAGTGGTTTTGATTTTGATGCAATTATGTCAATATAACTTTCTATCATACCTTTTAGTTTTGCAATTGATAAGAACTCGGTATCATGTGACTCTATTATTGAAGCCAACAGATGATCATACTTCATCGGTGTAGTTCGAAGAACTTTTTCAACCACTACAATATCTTTAATAGTGTCTTCATATAACCTCATCTTATTCAAAAGATCAATAAGACGAGAGAAATACACATCTACCATTTCTGTAGGGGTCATCTCACATCGATCATACAACCTTCTCAATGACTGCAACTTAGACTTCTGTGCCCGATTGACTCCTTTGTGTGACACCTTCAAGATATCCCAAGATTCTTTTGTTGTTTCAGCACCAGCTAATTGTCCAAAAATGGAGTAATCAACACCTTGGTGAATTTGTCCCAAGGCTAATTGATCTCGCCTTATAGCGGCTGCATTAGCTCTATCTAGTAAACTGTGATCAACATATCTCCAAAGATTTTGAGTTTTCAAATGTGTAGTCATCATAATTTGTCAATAATTGTAATCAAGTTTCCCATCTAACTTGGGACCCAATCATACAATATTGAAATTCATTGCCATATCTTACTACGGGGTATATCTTAGGTTGGAAGGTTGACGGACTTTGATACCAAGCTAAGTGTGATACCAAGTGTAAACTATATTTAATGTAATATATCTTTATGTGTGTGTGTGTGTGTGTGTGTGAAAGTTGTATTTTTAGTGGTGATGAAAATTAAGAGTATCGTTCTCAAGGAATGGCTTAAAGGGAATTTGTGTAATAAGGGGTTAAGCATGGGTTCATGCAGTGTTTGAAAACTAACCTAAAGATATTGGAGTATTGCATGTTCAAATAATCGGTAATGAAAACAAGTAATTGAATTAAAAGAACAATAGATGAAATAGAGATTTGAACCAAACATGCATCCTTGAATAAAATCCCTTGTGTCTAAAGTTTAAGTTATGCAAGTCTAGATGATGAACTTGGGGAAATGGTTTAAGTGCCAATGTCACTCTCGTGATCACTTGGACTATCAACTAATCCTAAGTCCCATTCTCATGGCAACTTGGCTAGAAGAGGCAATTTGACAAACACTTTGTGTGCCTATTTCCTTCAAATTAAACTCCCTTTTCTCAAAGCTGAGTAAGAAATATGAGAGGTATGACTATGGTGTAGCCCTATTCTCATAGGTGGAACACCAATTCCAAATATCTCTTGCATAATTTGGCCATAATTATGAAGAGTCAATTCAATTCTACCCAATCCATAACCAAGTTCAACATTAAGACAATACAAAACCTAATTTATGCAATTTAATTCATATTGGGATTCATATTCAAGGAAGTTCAATTCAAATCCTAAATATGTTTAAGTGTTCATATTTGGAATGTAAAGCAATAAGCAATTGAAATAATAAACATATAATTCAAACAAACTTTAAGAAATATAAATGCACAAATATGAAATAAAGAACTTAACTTGATAATTTAATTGAAGGAATAATCTGAAATTGATGTTGAATGTTGGAATTCTTCCTCTAAATCTCTAAAATATGGTAGATTACAAGTGTGAGAAGTGTTTTCTAAAGGTTCCTAGAGAGAAAAACTAAATGGGGGACTTAGAAATTCAAAAATCTATTGAAAATAACTACTATGATCTATTTATAGTCTAAAATCCGGGCCTTTTCGTAGCCTTCCGGATAGAAAGTCATGTGAGTCCCACCGTGAGTCTCAATGATCAGAAACTGATCATTGAGACTCACGCTGACACTCATGGTGTGAGTGTCAGCGTGAGTTCTTCAAATTGACCTCCACGCCTTCGTTTTGCCCCTTTGTTCTCCGGTGTCCCCTTGGGTGTTTTCCTTATGCTTTAAACCTTTGTTTTCTCCCAAGATTAGCATCTTTTCATGCTTGTTTGCTCATTGCTCGGTCCTTCCTTTCTTTAAACAAAGTACACAAACTTAAGCACTATTCCACATTCTTTTACATAACGATTAAATAGAAAGCAAACATAAATATGCACAAATAAAAGGTTATTTTATGACATATCAGTGTGTGAGTGTGTATAGCTTAATATAATTAGAAGAGAGAGAGGATAAATATGGAAGAAAACTTAAAACTTGAACTTCTTAATACATGCAATCTTACATTTGAAATGCAAAACAAAGCACTCTATCTATAGTAACTAATATGTCACTAATCCACTAATTTTAACAAACGCACAAAAGAAACTAATCCTTAATAAACTTAATACACTTCAAATCCCACTAATAACCACTTCATCACATTTTGACCTCACTACTCCATTAGTAACCACTTCACAACATTTTGAGTTGGTTTAATGTAATAATAACAATGTTATTATAACAATGTGAAACAAGAGGGAAAATAAAGACCCAAACTATCATACCACTTCTGATCTTGTGCATTACTAACAAGTACTATTTCCCTTATTCATGGAAAGAAAATAAGTGGTTTAACTCTTTAAGCACTAATTTACCTAAATATGTATTTGGTAGTTAGGAACAGCCATCAAGTGCTTGGCACAAGTCACCACAAGACCAAATTCTTTTGTCATGTCTAACTCTTTGAACGACATACCATTGGGAAGTTCTGGAAGTTGGTTTTAGTGGTGATGAAAAGTAAGAGTATCGTCCTGAAGGAATGGGTTAATTGGAATTTAGGTTTGGAGGAGACATATACACTAATGATCGAGTCCAACCCCCCCCCCCCCTCCCCGAGTTCGTGCAGACAAATTCAATCTATTAAAATTTGAAGATCAAACCTCGCGCCTGGGTTCTTAAACACCAACATGTGTGTCGTTTAGAAAAGGCAATTTATGGTCTTAAGCAGGCTCCCCGCGCCTGGTATATATGGAATTATCATCCTTTTTAAATTTCGTTTGGTTCAGGAGATCGCGGGCTGACTATTCTCTCTTTATTTATCAATTTGATGATATTGTGACATATTTTATAGTGTACGTAGATGATGTGATTTTGACAGGAAGTTCTTCTATGTTCTTGAATCAGTTTGTTAATTCCTTGGCAGCTCGGTTCTTTCTCAAGGACCTGGGACCTTTGCATCACTTTCTTGGGGTTGAGCTAGTTTCAACTCCCACCGGTATCTTTCTCTCTCAAGCTTAGTATATTATTGATATTCTCAAAGAATTTCAAATGCATGATGTTAAGCCAATTTCCACTCTTGGTCTGCTACTGAGCTCTATAGTGATGATGGTTCGGCCTTGGCAGATGGCACTTAGTACCTCCGTGTAGTTGGACTTTTGCAGTACCTATCCATCACTAAGCGAGATGTCAATTTTATTATCAACCGTCTGTTGCAGTTTTTGAATGCCCCAACCTTGTTGCATTGGCAAGGGGTTAAACGTGTGCTACGCTATCTCAAGGGCACCGTGTGTCATGGCTTATTTTTATGCCGAGGATCAAGCCTGTCTCTCATCGCCTTTTCAAATTTGAGCTAGGGTGGGGTCCATGATGGGGGACGCTCAACGACATGGTATGTTGTGTATCTAGGTTCTAACATTATTTCTTAGCGTTCGGTTCGTCAAAAAGCTGTTGCACGCTCATCTACTAAAGCTGAGTATCAGGCTCTTGCGAATGTGGCAGCTGAGGTAGTTTGGTTGTGGAACTTATTGCTTGATCTGGGTATACGACTTACTACTATGCTTACTTTGTATTTTGAAAACATTGGGGCCAGTTATGTGTGCAAGAATCCCGTGTATCATTCTCGGATGAAACACCTTGCTTTGGATTATTTCTTTGTTCGCGACCTTGCCAGTAAAGGAGCCTTACGGGTTCATTATATTCGCACATGGATCAAGTGGCTGATATGCGTACAAAAGCTTTGTCGCGCTGCTCTTATGAAGGCTTTCGCTCGAAGTTGGGAGTCTATGATGGATCCACCATCTTGCGACGGCGTAAGAAGGAATAACATAGTTTAGTATGTTGTATGGACTGGTTCCTCTTAGTTTGTAGGACTAAAATAAGCCTATTAACTGTTTCGTAGTTATTTCATAGAGTTTGGTGGTTCAGTTGTATGCATGGCTATTTAAGCCTCCCAAACCTGTTAATGAAATATATTATTCATTATGTCTCTATACGGAGCACTTGAAACATATTTCTACTGCACTGTATATTATTTTCTAGTACTAGAAATTGGAGTATATTTCTAGTGCATTGGAAAATAATATTCCAGTGAATTGGAAATATATTCTTTCAAGTAATGACAAATTGTGTCCAAAAATTAACTATACAGTATTTGATACTTGTTCTCCAAATATTAACTATACAAATGAATGATTGTTCATCTTGTCAACAAAACATTCCAAGCGAGCCAACTGAAGAGTCGGTTGGGCAGAAAAGTCAACTGATGTTTGGTAATTAGTACTTAGTAGTGTGTTTGAACTTTGAATTGCTATTTTGTTATAATTTTTAGACTTTGAATTAAGACTACGTGAATATGTATTGTTTGGCCTGGTAATGTGTTTTATAAATTACAAAATGTTGAAAATTTGGGTTCTTAAACCAAACCGAATACTGAGTCGAACTAATTCCGAACCAGAACTGAAAAAAAAATTGCCCACCCCTAATTCTGACACGGCAGTTGCAACATTTGCAATTCTGCCATGTCAGAATTGCTATGGCAGAATTGTAAATTAGTAGCAACATGTCATATTTTTCTCTCTCTCTTTTTAAGCCACATAGGCTTTGCAAGGGGTGGCCTTGCATGTATATATGCGGATGACGTAAGATGTTGAGCTTGATCCCTCAAGTTTTCGCCCAACAAATGATACATGTACACTAGATGATAATTAAAAGTGCACTAAAGAATAGTTAAAAGTGCATTATAAGAAATATGAAATTGCACTATAAAATAATAATTAAAAGTTTCTTATTAAAAAAAAAGATAAATTAAAGTGCACTAGAAAATAGTTAAAAGTGCACTATAAGCAAGAAAAAAATACACTATAAGAAAAACAAAGTTTTGAAGGCTAATAATGCAAGTCATATAGAAGCTAGCTCAATATATCAAGATTGAAAGTTAGTGAAATAAGCAAGTAGTTAGATAATCAACAACTAGAAAAAAAAAAAAAAAAGTTAGCAAAGAGTGAGACACGTAAATAATAATAGAGTGGTTCGGACTTACCATTCCAAGCAAAGATGCAAAACAAAGATTTAGGATTAGGAAGCATGCAATTCCTAACAAGGGGTGAGAGAGCAATCCATCAAGCCATGCAAACGTTTCTCTTGTAGACGTTTGTACTGTTAAACCAATGGACCCTTGGACTCCATTCTCATGGAAGTTGAAGTCCATTGGGCACAACAAGCACAAAGTACCAAAAAGCTCACCTTGTTCTTCTATTCATATAATATATAAAAACAAGAGTGTCTCCTACGTATTCTCATAGAAACTACACAAATTCATATAATTAATCTAGCAAATAATGAGGTCGATGTCACGAAAGCAAGATCAAGCAAACCAACTATCACACTCAAACTAACCCTAGTTATTCCTAACAAATCCTCATTTATGAAATTCAACCTAAGAAAGCAACAATACAAAACAATCAAGCAAACCTGAACTCGCAAACCATCTAGCCACACATATTAACAACCCAAGTGGTAAGTCTCTAGTCTAAACTATTTTATCCTTAAACTATTTTGTAATATGAACAATCAAGAAGAGTGGTATGAAAATGGCCAAAAAGACACATCTACTATATATATATATATATATATATATATATATATATATATATATATATAATAAGAGCCAAAGAAAGTTAGGGCTATAATGGGTAGAAAAAATGACGGTCAAATTATTAAATCAAATGAATGGTTCAGATTGTTTAGATTTATATTTTTCATTGAGATTTCCTAATTTATCCTTAATTATATGATTATACATTAAATTTTCCGTTAAATATTATCCTTTCCGTTAACCTTCCGTTATCTTTTAACTTATCCATTAATTTCTATAAGTGAGGTCTTAGGTTCGAACCTCATCTCAATCAAAGTTGGCATAATTGTTGAACATATACTACGAATATGTTAGAGTATATTATTCAAAAGTAAGTACTCCACTTTATTACTCTTATTAAAATAAATAAATTAGTAGTTACAACAAAAAAAATAATACATATGTATTTCTTTAATTTATAATTCGATTTCTACAATGCTTTTATTAAAAAGAAATATTCATTATCAAAAAAATTAAAAAGAAATATAATTTCATTAGTTATATTGTCTATATTTTCTACAATACAAAGATTCCTTATCTTCAACTTTATTAATTAATTATATTCACTACATTGTTCATTGTTTTTTTACACTATCTTGTAATTAAATATCAAAGCTATACTAAAAAATAATGTTATATATTTATTTACATATTATGTTAATAACATGGAAATTAAAAAAAAAATTGTTGTCAATCATATTAACTACTTATGGAGGATTTGTTAACAAAGAAGACATTATATTAAAATAACCCGATAAATTGATTTAAAACTCATTATTAATAATGTCAATGTAGGGCAATAGAACATTGTGACACACTTGATGCATTAAAACAATGCTGAAACTACAATATTGTTGGAATCAATCTTTCAAATTCAGAAAAAAAAAAGAAGAAATTTGAAAAATAGCTACTGTTGAAGCATTCATTAATCTTGTATGTAAAATATTTATTGTGCATTCTTTAAATATATTAGAACTAATATAAATTTACAATTCATTTTATTTTCTACAATCAACCTGTTTGGATTAAAGAAAAACCAGCATCGATCTTGACAATAAAAATAATTGGTAGATAGGATGTAGGCATGTAGCCATTGTTTAAAAAATTTATGCACAAAGTGACAAACTATTTAACTGCGTGCATTGTGATGAAAAGGCAGCAGTGGGTACTCCAAGATTAGTATCAAATCAACAAAAAAATTTTACAAAAATAAAAATAAAAATACACACATGCACACACAAAATCAAGTACTACATTCATTCATACTAGCTAATTCCAAAAATATGAACTTCAAAATACTGTTAATAAAACTGGACATATTGCAGTATCAGTATTCGTACTACCTGCAAAACTATTGTTGTTATTATCAAGTAAACAAGTTATAAAACTAGAATAAAATGTACTACTCATTAACCTTATACAAATATAATAAATATTAACTCGAAAAAGCCATCCTTGAAACATCAAGAGAGATGGGTTTAAAACCAATGAGGTAAGAAATTGATGATGGATACCACTTCGGTGGTCAAACGAAGTCATAGAAAGACTCACACTAAAACGTTATGGTAAATATCCATGACTAACTCTATAGACTTCTGTGAGTGGTTTATGCTGAGATAGACTTGACAGGGTGAAAGTCTATATAGAGATAGACGTAACATAGATTATGAATAAGTGAAGGACTGTGCAGAACCTTCAAAGATTAGAGTTGACGTGAACACTTGAGTTTAAAATTTTGTTGATCTGAGAGTTCAAGAGTCATCTCACTCTCAAGGAAGGAAATTACTTAGTGGATTCACATGTCAATTCAATCTGTAAAATCAACTCTCGTGTTTCACTCAGACGTTCTTCTGTTATCACCTTACTTCTTAATTGTGGGAGGATTGTTAGAAAACAGTAAAGGAGAAAGGCCTTTTGTCTTATTTGCTTGTCCCACATTGCTTGTGTATCTTATTCTTTCCTCCCTTTTAAAGCTTAACATTTTCTAATGGGTTTGAAGAGTTATGGAGAGAAAATAAAGGGGAACCACGCGCGCGCCACCGCCGCCCCCCACCCGCCTGCTCGGCTCGGTTCGTACACGCTTAGTAACTATTTTTTCTTCTATTTTTGTGAATGGTTGACCACCTTGTCCGCAGTTCACCCATGAAGCCTTTTGCGCGTGTCTGCATTTCCCTTTATCTTTGCGACTTACATGTTGGTTTTTGTGGCTGGTGAGGGGTGGGTTGTTATATTGTTTGCTATATATAGCAACCCCTTCCCCAATCAGAAACACACACAACAGATGAATTCTTCATCTTCCTAAATTGTCAAAACATCTAAGCAAAAACCATTTTGGTTCAATTCTATGTTTGTCTATCGAAAGCTACGATACCATGGTCGTATATTGCTTTTAAGGCAGTGTTGTGTTCAACACGTCACAGAATCTTCTTACACTCTCCTTGTTCAAATCCAGCCTATATCAACAATACTTTAAGTTCGACATTGTTCTTCTTTCCAGTTGGTACGCACTCATATTTTACAATAGATATGACAATCAGATAACAAAAAAACTTCATGGTTAAGCGTGCTTGATGACTTATAGAATGAGTGACTGAAGAGTTGGAGTTTTGTTCGCGGTGAGTTGTCTAGGAATGTGGATATATGTGAAATGTTAAAACGAAGAGTCTATGACTCCCCGAGTGTCGATCTCGAAGGAGGGACGTGGAGGTGTGTCAAATGTGATTGCTCTCATTCAATAGAATCATGTGATGCATTGAGTATGGGTGGTGGATGTGGTGAATGATGATTTAAAGGTGCAAGTTTTCATAAGGTAGTGCAATTTGAAGATAAAACAAATATAAGAAAACAAGGGATTGGATCGTGTTTATCTATGTTGCATCCTAGTGTGTCTCAAGCAATGGATAAAAGGAGCAGTGATGTTGGCTATTCAAGAGTGTGCCTTCTTAGTCCTTTTCCACCTCTGTGTACTAGGGCTTCTTAGACTTAGGAGTGCCTTTTAGCAACCAAAGTTCTAAGAGACATTTTATCAAACACCTTAGCTACACACTTTCCTACTATTCCTAATATGAAGTCGGTAGGATCTATGATTGCCACAAAGCTTCAATCTCAACTCTAATCAAAACCATGAAAGAGTCAAGAGCTCAATCTCTCATTTAGATTGGCCAAATCCATACAAGATCTCATCAAAACAACAATCAATAGACAAGAATAGAAATTCCAACAACAAAGCAATTGAATCCAAAATAAGAAATATGATCATCACACTAGCAACATAGCTTCACACAATCCAAACCCTAGATTAAACTAGCCGCACATAATCAAGAATTCAACAGCAATAGCTAATTCAATCTAAGAACAAGATAATAAAAAAAAAATGAGATTGAAATAGAAATCACCTAGTAATTGAAATGGTTTCTTCAATCCAAGCTTCAAGACTTCATTTACAAGGTGAAATTGCAAGTCTAAACTATCCTAAAAACTAAGAAATGAAGAAGAAAATCAAAGTGGAACTTTTGAAATTCGGACCTCCTCTGAAATTCTATCAAGGTGCCTTAAATAGTGTCCGAAATTTCACCATAAAAACATTTCCGCGCAGTTCTCCGTCCACGCCACCTACACGCGTGAAGGCTAGCGTGGACAGCACTTGAAAGCTGCCACGCCACCTATACGTGTGTATGCACCTTTCTGGGTCCTTCAAGGCTCCTGTCTTGCTCGGTTTGCTCGTTTTGCTCGTTCCATGTTCCTAATGGCTCCAAGGACCTCTGAACTGTCTCAATTTATACCAAAGGTAGCTTTGTGTGTGGTTAATGAATTTAAAGCACAAAAAAGCACAAAATCTCACAAGATTATCACTTAAGGATGTTTGAAATGCTATAAAACACCCTTACTTATACTCAAATATTAGGTGTCTTGGGAGCTTATCAGTGACCCACTGGGAAGTAAGCATGGCGAAGCAGTAGCCGAGTCTAATCCCGAATGGGGTGTGGGCACATGTTATTGAGCTTTGTGGTTAAATGTTGCGGTAGGTGCTATGAGGGGATTGTTGGGCATCGATCGATTTTTCCAAGTTCTGCCTTGGTCGATTCGAGACGTTGCGTTGTGACTTTTCATGGATGATATGGTTAAATGATTAATTTCTATCTACTTATCACCAATTGCTGAGATGTAAACATAATGTAGACACACTAAATAGTAGCATAGTTAATTCAGATCAATAAACTCAATGAAACGGTAGACCATCGAAAATGATTAAGGATAAGGACTTCAATAACTATGTCTACCGAATGCAAGTCAAAAAACCTATATATTCATGTAACGACCAATAGGTTAAATTTTGAGAAGTTTTTGTAAGTGTGCTTACGAAAGAGAATATGGGAGGGGAGAGAAAAAAGATTAAAAAAATAAAACAAAGCTGATTTTAACAATAAACAAATAAATAAATTATAACACCTAGATGTGGCATGACGCCCTTAGGTTTTAAATTCGCTTCCGCTATGTTTGGTTGTTGGTTGAGATTGGCAGCTTTTATGTTAAGTTTTAGCCTTCTCAGCCTGTGTGAGGTTGGGGTGTCACATTAAGTTTCAACAACTCACGCACCTTAAGCATACATATCACGCACCTTATGAAGGAAATTAAACAACGCACCTTAAGAAGGAAAATCATGCACCTCAAGGTTTAATTTGATGCACCTTAAGCTTTAACACTCACGCACCTTAAGCATACAAATCACGCACCTTAAGAAGGAAAATCACACATCTTAAGAAGAAAATTACGTGCCTAAAGTTACCACACAACCGCACAAGAGCTGAACTATATATATATATATATATATATATATATATATATATATATATATAGCACCTGTAACGTGCCCAGCGAGCGCATGCAGTGCACTCGCCCATTGGGCACAACTGTGACACGACGCGAGGCAGCATGCCCGAAGAAAGTCCGCGGTGGGTCCCACTTTTATGCAAAAAATCTCTCCCTTGTAGGCAGACCTCTTCCCCTCTCTCTCCTCTATGTTAGACTCCCACCCTCAAAAATTGTGAAAAATGCACTGATGTGCATGGTCTTAGGCCATGCTCAATAGTGCGAGGTTTTTTACGAGTTTTTGCAGGTGTGACTAGGAACGATAAAATAGGAGTGGAGGAAAATAAAAAGAAATAAAAAAACAAAATCAAAATATGAAAAAAAAAAAACAACTAGATTTACACGTCCAGGCGAGCACGTGCACTGCACGCACCCGCAACTCTCAATCTTTCCAGTGGACCTATAAAAACCCCAAATTTGCATGAGGTATTCTCTTTTTTTCTTTTTTTTTTTTTCGTCTCTCTCCATCTTATCACTCCAACTCACCTTCTTTTTTTCTTTAAATCTGTGTAAAATCCTTGTAATGGGGAAGGTTTTAGCAAATTAGCAAACCTTGTATCATCAAATAATCTATGATGAATAGGATAAGTTTGAATCTCAACACAGATAAGAATGTAGCATATTTTCAAAGTGCCAGTAGAATTAGGTACATGGAATAAAAAGGTATGCTAGAATCAACAAATCTAGTACGGAGTATCTGCTAAAAAGAGCTATTGGATTTTGTTTGCAAAGTAGTTTTACGTGATTCTGACACTAAGGCCTTCTCCGATAGATAAAATATTTGTATTATTTTTGAAGAGATTTTATAAGTATGATTAGGAAAGAGAAAATGAGGGTGGAAGAAAAAAAAAAAGAAAAGGAAAAAAAACAAAAGCTGACAAAAAAATAAAAAATAAAAACAAAAAACAAAAAATAATAATATTACGCGACTGGGCGCGAATCTGCGCCTCACTAGGCACAGTTATTATGCCAAAAGGTGGGACAAAATTTGGAAATAGCAGGAGAAAATTCCAGCTTTAATTTCAATTTTCCATTTGTTTAAAAAACACACATGTCAGTTTTTTTTCTTAAACTTTGTGTCCAAGAGTGTTATTGGAGATGGCCTAAGATATCAAAGTCAAAAGGCTGATAAGATCATCCTTATCAATGGAATTTTTTCGCGATTTTTGAACAGTTTTTGTAAGTGTGATTAAGAAAGAGAGAATGAGAGGGGAGGAAAAGAAATTGATTTATTATTAAAAAGAAATTAAAAAGTCTTCTGTCAGGTGGCCTGAGCGGGCGCCTCTAGTGGCTACCCCGCGGGAGAGTTGGGCTTGGCTTTTGTATTTGTGTTGTTCCTTTACTGTTCCAATATCCATACTTTACAGAGGAACCAATTTCTTCTCTCTCATCCACATATATAAGCATTGTTTCAATAACTAAGAAAAAAAACTCTGATATGGATGCCCTAAGCTTTTTTCAATTTTTTTTTTTGCCTTTATCACATCATCCAAATTAAGCACAGTGTCAAACACTGTTTGTTCTTAAACAAAAATCTGAACCCTGTTAATATAGTGAATGTATTAAAGCTAAGGTTGAAATTAAATAATTCAATCAGGGGAGTTAGTGGTGGATACTTGGAGTAAACATCAAACCATTCAACACTAGTATAGACTTTTATATAATGCAAACATACATTAACGGAGTACACATATTTATGTAGTGAAAGGAGTGTTTTAACACTAAATCACTTAAATATGTAATCGATAGTTAGGAATAACCATCAAGTGATTGGCACGAGTCACCACAAGACCAAATTCTTCAATCATATCCAACTCTTCAAATGGCATATTATTTGGAAATTCCCAATCAAAACAGTGCACTAGTTGTGCCACTACTAACCGAGCCAAAGTTATTCCAAGGTGCAAACCAGGACAACTTCTTCTACCCGAACCAAAAGGAATGAGTTCAAAATCACGCCCCCGATAATCAATATTGCTCCCTTCAAACCTCTCTGGGATGAATTTTTCAGGATCAGCCCACACATTTGGATCATGTCCAATTGCCCAAACATTTACAAGGATTCGTGATTTTCTTGGTATGTAAAAACCATCAACCATGCAATCCTCTCTTGCCTCATGAGGGATAAGTAATGGTGCCACAGGATGAAGTCTAAGGGATTCTTTCATCACCATTTCTAAATATTTCAAACCCTCCAAATTCGATTCCTCCACCATTCTGTCCAAACCCACCTTACTTTCCAATTCTTCTTGAACTTTCTTCATTATTTGTGGGTGTCTCAAAAGTTCTGACATTATCCACTCAATCAACGTTGCTGAAGTATCCACCGATGCTGCAAGCATATCCTGCATATACGCAATTTTTAAAATTTTTAATAATTATAGATGAAATAAGATATTGCAAGTACTATATTTCAAATAATAAAAATAAGAATGAATAACTAATTACCAACAAAGTAGTTTTGATGTGTTCGCGATTGAATTGAAATTCAGTTTCTCCTGCTGACATCATGATGGACAACATAATATCTACAAAATCCTTTGTCTGATGATCACTGCTTCCACTTTGATCATGGTCATCAAGGATCCTCTCAAAGAACTGATCATAGATTTTGGAAATAACCTTCATTCGTTTTGTGAGTCCTTGAAGGTCAAGCTTACCAAGAAAAGGAAAATAATCCCCAAAATTTACTTTACCAACAAGCTGCAAATCTTCTTTAATCACACCCTTGAATCCCCTCTCATCAAGGTCTTTCATCTCGTACTTCTTCCCAAACACCATCCTGCAACTCATGTCTGCAATTAGTTCAGAAACATTAAAACTCAAATCAACAGCCACACGATCCGAAGCCGCTCGCTTGAGTGATTCAATAAGACAACACAATTCTTCTCTTCTCGTGGCTTGAAATGAATTGATCTTGAGATTACTAAGCAACTCTAGTGTGCACAACTTGCGCATGTTGCGCCAATAAGGCCCGTATTGGCTATAGCTCAAATTCTTTTGACCATAAGAGATATACTTGGCTGCCTCGCTAGGTGGTCTGCTTGCAAAAACAAGGTCATGAGTCTTGAGGAAGAGCTGTGCAGCCTGAGGGGAGGAAGCGACGATAATGTCAGCGAATCCGAACCGCAAATGCATGATAGGACCGTACTGTTTGGCTAGGTTGTTCAAATCGTGATGGGGATTTTTACCGAGCAAGTGAAGGTGCCCCAAAATGGGAAGGCCTCTTGGACCTGGTGGCAATTTCTTGCCTTTCATCTTCTTTACAAGGCCATGAATGAGAGACAGAGCCACAAGCACAGCAAGCGTTGTCCAAAGCCATGCCATATCTTTTTTTTGTTTAGTTTCTTAATGCACATATGTAATTCGTTTTATCAACATTTCTTAATTATATAGAGGGCTATGTACAAGGAAAACGTTTTAATGACTTGCGTGTGGGATTTCTCTTGAGGTAATGATGGATTTCGACTTTGTCCTTTAGATATTCAACAATCAACACAGTCAGTACTTTATGTTTTCAAACTTTTGCTAATAATTTGGAATCTGTCTGCCAATAGGATGATCACGGACCCAACTGAACTGTGCACCTGTACTGTAAAAGTCAAATTAAATCAATTTTGATTTGTTAAAATCAGAAACCCGAACACAAATCGCGGATTCCAGTTCATTCCAAAACGGAATATTAAAAGAAATTAAGTTGTAGGCATGTTATGATCTCTTGCAATTTGGTAAATAAGGCTCACGCTAATATGCTATCACTCGTAGCAAATTTAAGAACTTATTTCGATTAAACTAAAATTGTAAATTATAAATAGATTATTAAGAAACTTATAATTTCGATCTATCTGCATTATACTTTGCTCTTTTCCTACTCTTTTAATTTATAAGAGAGGGCGAGAATAAAGTTGTGTGATGATGTAATTCTTCTTTCAAATTATTACATGTTCTTCATTAATTAATTTAACTAGTGTTTTACCCGTGCGCTGCACGGAAAAATTTTGTTAATAATTAAATAAAATTTTAAAATAAAAATATTATAATGTACAATATATATAATATAGTTGAATTTTCGTATATTTGGTCAAGTATCTATTATCATAACATACAAAATTAATATTAATATAATCTCTAATCATATACATATTTATATAAATTTATAGAGAAAAATTTACATTATTAAATTGAATTATTCCTAATCTTATTTCATATATATTATAATTCTAACAATATGAATAATAACTAAGAAATTATACTTAGAAATTAAAAAAATGTAAAATTTAAATTTTGTATATGTGATTGTGTAATACAGTGTATATACAAATAATATTTATTAATATGTATATATGTAAATTCTATAATATAATTTCTGTAATTATAATTTATATTGATATATTATAATTAAAATAATTGAATTTATAAACTGACAAATAGAATTTTTATTTTGTATAATTAATATAATGCATAAGTATATGTATGTATGTATTTTTATAAATTTAAATATTTATGAATACACATTTTGTTAATTTTATAATTTTATTTTTAATTATATTTTTATTTTATTAATTATAATTAAGAAATTACATTTACAAATTAAAAGAATTTAATTTTAAATCTATATGGATTAATGTAGTCCCTAACTATGTTATATATTTAGACAAATTTTTAAATATTTTTAAATTTTAATTAAGAATATGAGTTTAGACATATTTTAAAATAATTTTTAATAAATATTCATTGTAGTAATTAACGTGTATAATTATGGCAATAATCACAATTCTATAAAAAAATGTATATATATTTTTATATTGTACAAAATACTATAAATATAATATGTCTACAAAAATTGATAAAAAGAGAAATTTATAATTTTTTATTATATAGATATTGATAAATATTATATAATTTTTTTCCTTGCATGAAAAACCATTTATTTTAAAATTTTACATTGATATATGAGTTTTGTATCAAAATCTACTTTGATGATATTTTAAACTTTGAGTAACACTTGTGTCAGACCGTCTCACGGGTCTTAATCCGTTAAACGGGTCAGATCTTTGATTAATAGGTCAGATCTTTGACCTTGTTAGTTAAAGATCAAACCCGTCTCACGGATTGAGACCATGAGACAGTCACACACAAGTTTTTTCCTTAAGCTTTTGTTTGTTATCATAAATAGTAATAGATGTCTAGAAACCATTTAGTTTTGTTTCTAAATATTTTTCAACCCGTAAATGTAGCACAATCAAAACATCTCTAGATCATTATTTAAATAATAGGTTCACAATAGACTTTGTGGTTCAAGATTTGTAGATCTATGATATGTTTTTAACTAATTTATTGAAAGTTTATTTCTTTTAGTTCTATTATCTCTTTTCGTTTAGTTCTATTACCTATTGTTCTTGTCATGCATCTTGTGCTCAGATGACATGTAGTGATTCTCCCGTATGGGAGGTCATGAGATTGAGCCTTGTATTCAAAAAAAATAAATCTCTTATTCTTCTTCGTTTTAAATTGATAGATCTCGAGATGCATCATTCTTAAATATGTGAATTCCAATAAATTTAATAAAATTATATTTAAATGTGAAACATTTACCCAATAACATTATTTTTTTTTCAAACTCCGCAAATGTAAGTTAGTTCAATTAGTTCATTTTTATGTTAGTTTTTCTTCAGTTATGTTATTAACGTAAATTAATTTGTTTTGAGCTCATAATATTTAAATAATAACTATTATTTTAGATTTGTAAATTTTTATAATTTATGGTATTTTATAAAATTTGTTCACAGCATTTGAACTATAAAACTTTTAAATTAATGCAATAATACTTATATTTGTTATTAGTAGAGAGCTAAAATCATAATAATGATATATTATACCTTTCACATTTTTAAACTTTGAAAACCAACATCATTTATGTAGGAAGAAATTTATATATAGTAGTAATAATATTGTAGTTATTTTTAAAAGTTAGATGAAGTAAACAAATTGACATGCAACAATTTTTTTATTTGGGTGAACTTTTGACATGCAACAATGATTCAATATATATATATATATATATATATATATATATATATATATATATATATATATATATATATATATATATATATTTCGAATCAAATTAAATTATTTTAATTTTAATAATTTTAATTAAAATTCAAAAAATAAAACAAATAAAATTAAAAATATCTATAATACAAAAATATTAAATTGAAGAGAAGATTTCAATTTTATCTTATTAGAATAAATTAAATTTGACATATCTATTTTGGATACTATAATACATCATATAGTAATTTGATTGTTGTAAATTTTTTTTGTGTGTGAATATTTCATGAGAGAAATTTAATTATGTACATTAACATAATATAGTAATATTTTTTTTGGAATACTATAATGTACATCATATAGTAATTTGATTGTTGTTATTTTTTTGAATATATAATTTAATTACGTACATTACATAATATAGTAATATTTTTTTAATACTATAATATACATCATAGTAATTTGATTGTTGTAATTTTATTTTTGAATATTATCATGAGAGGAATTTAATTACGTACATTAACATAATATAGTAAATTTTTAATACTATATATACACCATATAGTAATTTGATTGTTGGATTTTTTTTTTTTGAATATTATCATGAGAGGAATTTAATTACGTACATTAACATAAATAGTAATATTTTTTAATACTATAATATAATCATATAGTAATTGATTGTTTGAATTTTTTTGAATTTATAATGAGAGGAATTTAGTTACGTACATTAACATAATATAGTAATATTTTTTAAATACTATAATATACATCATATAGTAATTTGATTGTTGAAATTTTCATTTTTTAATATTATCATGAGAGGAATTTAATTACATACAATAACATAATATAGTAATATTTTTTTAATACTATAATATACATCATATAGTAATTTGATTGTTTGAATTTTTATTTTTTGAATATTATCATGAGAGGAATCTAATTACGTACAATTACATAATATAGTAATTTTTTGAATACTATAATATACATCATATATAGTATATATATATATATATAATACGCAAGATTAAAATATTTTGAACAATAATTGAATTGCATGTATAATAACTATAATTTTGTTAAATAATTATTATTCGTGTGACTGTGACTAATTTTGTTAAATA
>CP025646.1:26452382-26477936 GCA_003576665.1 Ipomoea trifida
AGTTATAACATGAAGTGCACCTAGTTATAACGTTAGTTGCAACTACATTCCGGACACGTGGCGCGCTGTGATTCGTCCGCAGTTCTCTCCTGGGCGGCCAGTTCGCACCTGAACGCGATCCTATATAGATTAATGTAATATATGTGCATAACTACTTTCTCAATCTACTAAATCACAGAGAGTCAGCATTCAAAAAAAAAAATCACAGAGAGTCAATACAGCCCCACTGGAGCTCGAACCCATAACCTCTCCCACCCAATAGGACTCGAACCCATGGTCATTAGCTATTTATTTATTTACTTATGTTTGTTTAATGTTTTTTGAAAATATATTCATCAAGAAACTGTAGAAGTAAAGACTCCAGGCCACTATACAAGATCGATCCTGGTATACATTTGACCATATATAGATTACCTCGGATCTCCTCCATTGTTGTAGTAGTTAGAGCTATATATATATATATATATGGGAAATTCTATTCACACCACCCTTATTGCTATTTACACTATCCTTTGATAGGTGTGCTAGTTTTATACGTGGTGTAAACTTTCTATTCGTATCACCTTCATTAAAGTTAATCAAAAATCTCTATATGGTTTAAAACAAACACCAAAACAATGGTCTGAAAAGTTTCATAAAAACAATAGTAGCACTGGGTTACACTACTAACTGGTCAGATGCATGCATATGCTTGTATACGAAAGAGATTGAGTCAAATGTTGTGATTATATGTCTCTATGTAGATGACAGGATGATCTTCAGTTCAAACATGAAATCTATTAATGAGACCAAAAGGGTCCTATGTGCTAAATTTGACATGAAGGATCTTGGTGAAGTCGATGTTATACTCGGAGTAAAAGTACTCAAAACCGACAAAGGTTACCTATTGTCACAAAGCCACTATATAGAGAAACTGTTAAAGAAATTCAACAGTTTTGAGGTAACCCCAGCTAAAACCCTTATGATCGTCAAATTATCAAAAGCAATGAGAGAGAGTGTGTCTCAAGAAGAATATGCAAAAATAATTGGGAGTTTAATGTTCTTGATGAATTATATACCAGGCCCGATATTGCATTTATAGTGAACAAGCTCAGTCGATACACACAACCTGAGTAGTTCCCATTGGATTGCACTGAAACGAGTCCTAAGGTACCTGAGTGGTACTATGGATTACGGACTTGACTATTCAGGATTCCCAGCAATGACGGAAGGGTTTTGTAATGCAAACTAGGTAAATGATAGTGAAGATGTCAGCTCAACAAGTGGATATGTGTTCACTATGTGTGGGGCTGCTATATCGTGGAAATCGACTAAACAGTAGTGTATAGCTAGATCGACTATGGAAGTAGAGTTCATAGCCCTAGATCTAGCTAGCCAAGAGGTTGAATGGATAAGAAATTTATTCACATATGTGGCATTGTGGGGGTGTCCAACACCTGCTGTACATATATATTGTGATTCCCAAACTGCCATTTGTAAGGCAGACATGAGTATGTAAGGCAGTTACTGTTAAACAGGGTTATCACAATGGAATTTGTGATGTCTGAGAGGAATATTGTAGATCCTCTCACAAAAGGCTTAAATTGAAAAGTCATCCTTGAAACATCAAGGGGGTGGGTTTAAACCCTATGAGGTAAGATACTAATGATGGTTACCACTTCGGTGGTCAAACGAAGTCGTGGAAAGACTTACACTAAAAAGTTATGGTAAATAACCGACTTGAAGAGTGTCGTTGCCCATATGGGTTTCTACTCACTTTAAAGAAGATGAGTCTGGAGTGGCATGATATGTAGCCCCAGTATCAGGAAACCAGTTATGAGCAAACGGAGCAGTGGCCAGATCACCTGCATGTGTTAGATTTGCCTGAGGAATAGGAGTATATGAGTATCTCCAGTGACACTACAGAGCAATAGTATGGCCAAGTTTGTTGGAAATCTGACACTTTGAAACATAACCATGACCACATCCACGACCATGGCCACATGGTTGAGTAAAAGGCTACTGCTGCGGATTAGTAATCGTTGGCCTTCCTTATGCAATAAGTGCTAATGGCAAGGCTGGAATAGCTATGGAAACATCATCTGCATAGATAAATTGATGTGCAGTTAGGTAGTCATTGAGTTTATCAATGAGGACAGGCTCCTTGGTGGTTAATGTGGAAACCATTGTGTAGAACTCAAGACGGAGACCCTTGAATAGATAAAGATTTTGTTCATCTAATCCAATTGGCTGGCCAACTTCGACAAGTAGTCTAATTAAAATCTTGACTTTGCCAAGATACTCACTCATCGTAGAGTCTCCCTAGCGCAAAGACTGCAGCTGACTAAGGAGACTCAGAGAACGTGCCCGATAGAAGGACCCAAAAGCAGCTCCAATATATAGATAGCCAGAAGGCCTAGGACATGGTATTCCCACAACAACATACATAACCTCATCGGATAAAGAAGAACCCAATTTTGAGCCACATGATTAGCTACTACGGAAGATCCATCCAGAGCACGAACAAAGAAAGCTGGACATAGAAGTGTACTATCAACTTAACCACTGAGATTCTATCCGCAAAGAAAAAGAACAAGCTTAGTTTTCCATAGTAAATATAATTGGAAGAGGCATGCATGTTTAATGGATATAAAGTGAAGTGTTGTTTGGAGGGTATTTATTGGTAGTGGAGGGGTATGAGAGGAGGACAAAGCGCCACCGATGGATGGTGGCAACACAATGAATCTGGCGGTGACAACGATGGTGGTCTGTTGGTTGGCATCTATGGATCTTTTAGGTATGCTAATACCAAATGTGAACAATAAATTTGAGGAGAATAATAATTCTGGAAGAATAAATTGTTATTGAATACCCTAAAATTATACAGTATACATGAATGGACTATTTATATGGAAGAGTCCCAATCAATATAGGAATGGTAAATGGTAATATTCCTAATAATATAGGGAGAGGGAGTGTGAATTCTAATTTGCCTAGAATACATAGTCCTAATATCATGCACTTAAATATGTAATCGATAGTGAGGAATGGCCATTAAGTGATTGGCACGAGTTACTACAATACCAAATTCCTCAGTCATGTCTAACTCTTTGGAGGACATACCATTCGGAAGTTTCCAATCAAAGCAGTGCACTAGTTGTGCCACCACTAGTCGGACCACAGTGATTGCAAGTTGCAAACCTGGACAACTTCTTCTGCCAGAACCAAAAGGAATGAATTCAAAATTGTGTCCTCTATAGTCTATATTATTCCCTTCAAACCTTTCTGGAAAGAATTTCTCTGGATTAGCCCACACATTTGGATCATGTCCAATTGCCCAAATATTTACAATGACTCGTGCTTTTTTTGGTATGTGAAACCCCTCAACCATGCAATCTTCCCTTGCCTCATGAGGGAGAAGTAATGGTCCCACGGGATGAATTCTAAATGATTCTTTCATGACCATTTCTAAATAGTTCAGACCTTCCAAATCTGATTCCTCCACAATCTGATTCAAACCTACCTTATTTTCTAATTCTTGTTGAACTTTCTTCATTATTTGTGGGTGCTTCAAGAGTTCTGACATTATCCACTCAATTGCAGTTGCTGAAGTGTCTATGGATCCTGCAATCATATCCTACATACATGCAATTTATTTATTTTTAATACTTATAGAACAAACAAAATTGTTTCCAATGATAATATATACTTTAAAATACAAGTATAAATGAATGAATGATTACCAATAAAGTAGATTTGACATGTTCGCGATTAATTTGAAACTCGGTTTCCCCAGACTTCATGATGGACAGCATGATATCTACAAAATCCTTTGTCATCTGGCCACTACTTCCACTCTGTTCATGTTCATCAAGGATCCTCTCAAGGAACAAATCAAAGTCCTCGGCGATAGCTTTCATTCGTCTATTCAATCCTTGAAAGTCAAATTTACCAAGATAAGGAAAAAAATCTCCAAGATTTGGCTTAGCTACTAGCTGCATAGCTTCGTCAATTGCAGCTTTGAAACCCCTCTCATCAATGCCCTTAATCTCGTACTTCTTCCCAAACACCATCCTGCAACTCATGTCTGCAACCAAGTCAAAAACTGTAGCACTCAAATCAACAGCAACACGATCAAAAGCCGCTTGCTTGAGTGACTCAATGAGATTACACAATTCTTCTCTTCGCGTGGCTTGAAATGAATTGATCTTGGGATTACTAAGCAACTCTAATGTGCATAATTTGCGCATGTTGCGCCAATAAGGACCGTATTGGCTAAAGCTCAAATTCTTTTGATCATAAGAGAGATACTTAGCTGCTTCATGCGGCGGTCTGCTTGCAAAAACAAGATCATGAGTCTTGAGGAAGAGCTGTGCGGCCTGAGGAGATGAAGCAATAATATTGTCAACAAACCCAAATCGCAAATACATGATAGGACCATACTGTTTAGCTAGCTTGCTCAAATCCTGATGGGGATTTTTACCCAGCAAGTGAAGGTGCCCCAAAATGGGAAGCCCTCTCGGACCTGGTGGCAATTTCTTGCCTTTCATCCTCTTCACAAGGCCATGAATGAGAGACAAAGCTGCAAACACAGCAAGCGTGGTCCAAAGCCAAGCCATTTCCTTCATGGTTTTTCTTTTTGAATGGCGTGATTGGCGTCTATCGTCAACAATTAAATGGCTAGCTAGGAAGAGTTTTATATATATATATAATCTACTGTCAATCGAACATAAAATGTTGAAGCAATTGATTTACAATTTAATGTCTACAAGTAATTAACTAAAAAAGAATATTTGGCAACAAATTAGATTAACTAATTAGTTATTATTTGAAGTACGATACTCACCTGTTTCATTTTATATGTCCTACTTATTACTATTTATTGGTTAAACCAACTATTTCTTATTTGTTTATTATTATTTTTTTACTTATTTTTAAATTTGAGTTTTTGTATTTAATAGTACTTTTATTATAGTTTCTAAAATATATAAATTTTGTATATTAATACATAACTTAATATTATGAAAAATTGAGTTAAAAATAATTCCAATCAAGCCTCATTAATTCAACAGACACATAAAATGGACTAGAGAGTATAAGATTAGAATGCGCAAGGCCAAATATGTCAGGTATATTTACAAATAGGAAAATGCTTTGTTCCTCTCCATAACTTGCAATTAAATGTCGTGCATGCACTAATTTCACATATCAAATGTGTATATTAAAGCATTTAACTCACAATTCAACTAACCCAACTAACCACATAGATGAAGAGCCAAGAAAAATGTAGTGTGCAACTCAAGTTATATATTCCCAAATAAAACTCTAACTCAAACTAAAAGACATTCATAAAAGCAAGTTCTACTGTATGCATAAAACTCACAACTCAGGTTAAAAGACAATCATTTTCTTTGATATAAGTAGATTTAGAGTCATTTTCTTTACCATTGTTAGAGTGTACTATATGCATCAAGTTCTACCAAATTATATGCCCTAAGAAACACTCACCAATTGATACCATTGCAAAAGAATTCACAACTTTGGACAGTTGAAATATGGAAAAACAATTTGTACACTTAACCAAAAAAAAAAAAAAAAAGAAGATCTTTGTTATGAAAGCATAGATAACTCCAACAAAGTAATGGGTATAACAGCAAAGATAAGAAATTACAAGGATAATGGAGAAATACTACATAAAAATAACATAAATTGCTTTGTTTCATCAGTTGGTTACCTTGTAAAAAGACCGATGTATCATCTGTTTGTGCATCACGCCATCTGAAATACTACATAAAAAATATCAGGTGCACAATTTCATCAGTAGTGGCCTAATAAATGATAGGAATTCATTACTTTTACTTCTTTTTTTTCTCAATGGAATGTTTTAGGAGAAAGTGGCAAACCAAAAGAAAGCAAAAAGAGTCAAGTCCAGTATTGTAACAATAGTCTTCTAAAATATATGCAGTAGAGTCTTTCCAAACTTTGACAAACATTTATAAACTTTTAACAACTTTTTCATATTAAAAAGTTTATAAAAGTTATTAAAATTTTAAATTGAATACACCCTTAGATACATTGCATAACTTCTATTACTACGTTATTTATAATTTTCTTATAAAAACTTTTATAATATATAATATATTTTTATAAATCATAAATAAATTAATGAATTACAAAAATATAAAAATAAAAATTGATCGCCAAAAAAATAGTGTATTATACATAAAGACAATATCAATCAATTTTACTAAATGATATATAACCAATAAAAATATTTTTTGAACTAATGAAACAACTAATGCTGAGTAACGTATGAATCAAAATATACATCTTGATATTACAATCAACCATAAGTTGTAACAACTAATTACTCTTCTCCAGCGGTTGGATTTTACCTTTTGTGAAAAAAGTATTTAAGATGATAGCTAGAATTACTGTTTTACACGTATCCCCATCAACAATTCACAAAGTTGAAAAGATATTTGAATTTGAAAATGTTTCTAAAATAGAAAAACCTATCCTTGAGTGTTTCTCTACATTATTGATGTACATGTACACTAAGCAAAATTAGCAGCCGATCCAGCCATATCTTAATGACTTGCGCGTGAGATATCTCTTTACTACTTTAGTTAATGATCGCATTCGACCTTGTCCTGAAGAGTTTAGATACTCAACAAATTTACTATTTGCTACCCCGCCATGTGCAACTAGCGTTTGATGAGATCTGTCGTCTTTCGACTTTGTGAATTGCTAACGGGGATAATTCGTTTAAGTAATAGGTACGTGTAAAAGATGTTGGAAAAATAACATACAATTACATTTTAATTGATTGTTCTGTGGTACAAATATATCATGCAGAATTCTATTTGACAAAACTTTCTATCAATCTTTGATTCGATTTTGACTTTGGTCAAGGCCGTCTAGACTCTAACAGCACGTTTGGTTCACGGAATGAATTTTAAGCAATAGAAATTACTATTCCATAAGGAATAGAATAGGTAAGGAATAGAATATAATTGTATTCGAGTGTTTGGTTCGCTGAATAATAGACTTGGGAATTGCATTCCAGCATTTGGTTGGTTAAAGAAATAGAAATGAAATATATATTTAAAAGACATAAATGCCCTTGTACAAAATTTATTATTATTATTATTATTATTATTATTATTATTATTATTATTATTATTATTATTATTATTTTGATAGAGCTTGGTCACACCATATGTATGTCATGTAACACCGGTGAATATGTTATGCACCTCTAACTAGAAATTGTAAATATGATCGATCACAGTAGAGATGACTAGCTACCAAAGTCATATTGAAAATGGATGCTCAATTTATCATCATTTCATAATCAACTAGTAATCACCTTGCGGTCTAGTGGCATCCGGTGTCCAGGTTTACACTCCCACATGGATGATGGGAGGAGTGGGTCCGAGCCTCAGTGGAGGCAACTGTTGACTCTTTGTGCTTCAATAGGTCGAGAAAGTAGCTATGAACATATACTACATTGTAACTAAGTCAGTAGTACTAAAAAAAAAAAGTAATCAATATGTCATAAGAACATTTATTAATATTCAGAAGAAGAATAACATAAGTTTTTTAAAACAAAATATTCAGAAGAATAATAACATAAGTTTTTTAATAGCAATGTTCATAAAATATATGATAAGCTCCCAAGATACCTATATATTTGAGTAAAAATAAGGGTAGTTATTAGCAATTTTAGCATCCTTATGTGATAATCTTGTAATATTTTGTGCTTTAAATTCGTTAACCACACACAAAGTTACCTTTGGTACAAATTGAGACATTTCAGAGGTCCCAGGAGTCGTTAGGAACAAGGAACGAGCGAAACGAGCAAGACAGGAGCCCCGAAGGACCCGGAAAGAGGCATTCACGCGTGAAGGTCGCGTGAACACTTTCCAGTAGCTGTCCACGCGAGCCTTCGCGTGTGAAGGGTGCGTGAACGGGACACTGCGGAAGAAATATTTTTACGGCGAAATTTCGGAAACTATTTAAGGAGACTTGATAGAACAGGGGAGGATCAGAATATCAGGGGAGGATCCCCAATTCCATCCCCATCTACATTTCCTAATTTCTTAGTTTCCATTTTAGGTTAGTTTAGATTACATTTTCTCCTTGTAAATGAAGATTTGAAGCTTGGATTGAAGAACACATTATTTCATTTACTAGGTGATCTTTATTTTAATCTTATCTATTTTACTTATTTTGTTTTTATATTGAATTAGCTATTGATCTTGAATTCTTGATTATGTGTGGCTAGTTTAATCTAGGGCTTGCATTGTGTGAAGCTATGTTGCTAGTGTGATGATCCTATTTCTTATTGTGGATTTGATTGCCTTTTTGTTGGAAATTATATTCTTGTCTAGTGATTGCTGTTTTGATGAGATCTTGTATGGATTTGGCCAATCTATTGAGAGATTGAGTTCTTGACTCTATCATGGTTTTGATTTGAGTTGAGATTGAAGCTTTGTGGCAATCGTAGATCCTATGGAATTCATATTAGGAATAGTAGGAAAGTGTATAGCTAAGGTGTTTGATAAAATGTCTCTTAGGGCTTTTGGTTGCTAAAGGCACTCCTAAGCCTAAGCCTAAGATGTCCCAGTACACAAAGGTGGAAAAGGACTAAGAAGGCACACACTTGAATAGCCAACAACGTTGCATCATTTATCCACTACTTGAGACACACGAGAATGCAACATAGACGAACATATATGATTCAATCCATTGTTTTCTTATATCTTATTTCTTATTTCTTTTACTTTGAAATTCACTAACTTATGATCATTTACACTTTACAATTACCATTCACCACGTCCACTATCCATACTCATTGCATCACATGATTCAATTGATCGAAATTAATAGCATTTGACACACCTCCACGTCCCTCCTTCGAGACCGACACTCGGGGAGTTTAGATTCTTCGTTTTAATCTTTACACTTGCATCCACATACCCATTCCACCTTACCGTAAACAAACTATACGCGAAAACAAGATATGTCAATATAAATATGAATAATAATGATATTAATGGCCAGAAGAAATCTTCTGATCCACTGTAGTCTTTGATTAGGATCAAGACTGAGAAAAAAAACCACTTTATTAGGATGATCAGTGAGCTTTAACGAAACAAGGTCCATTTCATCTAAAGTCAAACCATCAACCTCTTGTAATACACGATCAAGCTTCTGAAACATATCCATATCGCGATCATATTGAAGGCCATCAGACAAGTTCTTACCAACTTCTGACATTGTATTGCTTATTAGCTTTGCAGCATTAAGCATACTCTCAGCACATATCTTAATAGCTTCATCATTACTCCTTTTTCTCTTACTTGAATTGCTTCTTTTTCTTCCATCATTTTGTGGCGCAACAATTATATATATTGAAGAGTTGTAGTTTTCGCGGTGGATGGAAAGGAGTAGGTGGTAAAACGGGAAGAAGTTCCCGAGTATCGTTCTCAAAGGATGGCAAGGAGGGAATTTGAGCGGTAAGGGGATTAAGCACAAGAGTGTTTAGTGTTTGAAAGCTAACCCAAACATAGAAGGGTATATGCACGAAACATCATGAAAATAAGGAACAAACAATGGAAACAATCAAGTGGAAAGGAGGATTTGGACCTTGCAACTCATATAGGTATCCTTGATTTCCTAAGATATTAGGCTAGCAACACTTAGATAATGAAAATGAGGCAAGACAACTATGCCAACGCCACTCTCGTGGTCATTGGCCTATCATCTAGTCCATAGTCCCATTCTCATGGCAACTAGGCTAGGTGAGGCAAATTATCGAACACATGGTGTGCTATTTGCCTTCCAATCCCCCTTTTCTCAAAGGTGGGAAGGAAACGTGCTAGGCTAGGCTAAGGAGTATCCCTACTCTCGTAGGTGAGACTCCTTCTCCAAACACCTCTCATATAGGTTGATCACCCCTACACAAGAGTCAAAGAAGATCACCATTCACACAATCAAACTCATAATCAAGCAATTGCAAAACCTAATTAATCAATTCAAAGATCAAGAATATCCATACAAAATTGCTCAATCCAAATCCACAAAGATCTATCTAATCATACTTGGAATTGAAAAAAGCAAAAGACAAAAGTAATGACAAAAATTTAAAAGGAAGACTTAGCTAGGAATTGAAGGAAGAATTTGAGCTTGAACTTGAAATTGAACTTTAATCTTGAACTTGAATGTAGATCACAATCTTGCAACAATGGAATTCTTTTCTAATTCTAATCTAAACTAATGAATTGCAATGTGGAGTGAATTGGGAATGTGGAGTGAATTGGGGGAGATCTCTCCAGGCTAATCCTAGAGAGAGAAATATTCTAAAGTGATCTAAAACTGAAGTGTGAAGGATCCCCTGCAAAATGGCTCAATTCCCCTTTTAATTTAAATCTCGCCCAACCGCCAATTTTCCGCGATGGACGCACGGGTGGACGCGCGTCCACGGGCGCGTCCACAGCAGACTGCTGCACAGACTTCAAACTTCAGAGAGTGAAAAATTGGACGCAGGGGTAGGGATGGCAATGGGTCGGGTGTGGGTCGGGGAGGGCTACATCCATCACCCGACCCACCTTTCATTTTCTCCACCCACCCCCACCCCCAACCCGCATCGGGTGGACTTTTTTAGAATCCATCCNCCTTATATATATATATATATATATATATATATATATATATATATATATATATAACCTTCAGTTAACCATTTAGCTAATTAGGTTAACTGACAATTTCAAAACGAATTAACTGATAACTACAATTATGTAAAATCCCCAACCATTAACTGAACCAAATTATATCTGTTTAAAAACGGTTGTTCGATAAGTTAACCAAAAAGGTTTTTGCATATTTTTTTCACTTTATTAATAATCTTTTCTTATACTCCCTCCATGATTTACACCTTGGTTCCACCATGTGATCATTCGTTTAAAATAGTAACAAAAGTGCTATCACACAACATAATAATTGACATATACTATATTATATATTTTACTTCTACAAACCTAATAAGAGCTAAAAAAGTTTGGCCCTTAACGGGAACTAAAAAATGTTGGTGTTATTATTTATTGAAATGAATTGTTCATATTATTTTGATTTTAGTATTCTGTATTATTTTTCCTATTCTACCATCTATTATATCATTTACTTGTCCTAAACATCCGTGTATTCCGCCAGTGTAAATTTTAGTAACGGAATATTTCATTAACTATTTAATATTTATTGATCTTAATTTACTCATTGGTTTCATAAGGAAGGTCTTAAGTTCGAACCCCATCACAATCAAAATTGAAATAATTATTAAACATATACTATTAAGATGTTAGAGTGTATTAAAAAATACAATATAAAATTTAATATGAACTTTGGTTAATTAATTAGAATCACGCATTGGACATTGATGAAATGGTACAGCTAATTTACAGTATATATTCAACTAAAAAAGATGAGAAACTATGTCTATTATCATATCATTGTCTTTTTTGGGAAGGATGATTTGGTCCATTTTTTGAAGGTGCACTGGCGCCAAGGCACTAAAATTGCAGTGAAGCACACTAGGGGGCTATATAAAATCAAAAATTATTTTTGGGCAACAAGAAGAAGCATGAATCACATCATTGAATAGGGTTTTGTGTTGCAAAAATTATGCTTAGGATACTATCTAGTGAGGGGCTTCCCTCTAATATTGCTATTGCACCAGTTAATCCAATATTTCTACCACAAGTCATAGTCATGCATTTTTGAAATATTTATTTTTATGAAAAAGTTGATAATCTTGCATTGACATACGCTAGAATACCAAATGATACTTTGATAAATTCTGAAACACTAATTTAAAAAATACACATTGGACATTAGATTATTCGCGCAATGCGTGTGTGGTAACTAGTACAATTATATGTAATATTTATATGATACGGAGCATTGGACTAAAAAAAAAAAAAAATATCTTACTTAAATTAGTTAAGTTTACAGACTAAACATCATATTTTTAAATAAAACGCCTAAAGTTTTTAAGTATTTTGTACTAGTTGCATTTAAGATAATCAAATATTTTAATTATTCTTGTTGTGTATCTTAAATTCCTATTTCTTATTAATTCCGTAATTAGTATAATTTTTATGAATGTTATGCTAATTAGATATTTAAATATATAAATTTACAAATTAATTGTATATTTCAAATAACATTTTATTTTATATTGTACTAAAAAATCAAGGATGGAATTTCCATCTTTGAAGAATTTCACGGGCCCGGGGATGGAGTAATTCCCCATTCTCGTCAGGGAATGGGACAAGGTCGGGGATGATGGTACAAAATTCGGGGAGGGGACAGGGATCATACTCCCCGCTCCACCCTGTTGACATGCGATACTAGTTGACATTGTTGGAAAATTAACTATTTTTGGCATGTAAAATGACCATTTCAGGTAAATTTTTTACTGGGTTCAAATTCTAATTTATGTTGGGTCAAAGTGGAATCGGATTCTCCTAAGTGATTCAATGTATTATAAAATCAAAACAAATAATAGGTAAATGAGGAAATAATTCACAGAGTATACACATTTGAGCTAGGAAAATAAAATTGGAAAGGTTTTGAAGGAACTTTTGTCCCACATTGAAAAAGGGATGTGAGTTTGCACTAGTATAAATATAATTTTTTTATGGGATAGTTTGAATTGTACAATATAGATCCAGCCACTAGAGACTCTCTTTGCTTGTATTGACACGACGCTAATCCTCCCACTGAATGGGTTGCTGGGATTTTTACTTTTGTGTGAAAAGTATTTAAGTTATAGCTAGAATTAATGTTTTAATTTACACGTATCCCCACCAATAATTCACAAAGTTGAAAATATATTTGAATTTGAAAATGTTTCTAAAATAGAAAACCCTATCCTTGAGTGTTTCCCTACATTATTGATGTACATGCACTAAGCAAAATTAGCAGCCGATCCAGCCATAACTAATGACTTGCGCGTGAGATCTCTCTTTACTACTTTAGTTAATGATCGCATTCGACCTTGTCCTGAAGAGTTTAGATACTCAACAAATTTACTATTTGCTACCCCGCCATGGCGTCATGTCCGACTGGCGTTTGAGATCTGTCTTTTCCACTTTGAAATAATTTGAATTGCTGACGGGGATAATTCATGTAAGTAATAGGTAAGTGTAAAACATTACTTCTAGCTATCAACTAAACAATAATTACAACTCAGCGGGGTAGCTCAAGTGGCAAATGAGCTCTCTTTGTGGAGAGGAATTTTGGGAGAACCCGGGTTCAATTCCCACAAGTGATGATTTCCCCTGGGCCAGCTCCCGTGCCTCCCGGAGCGAATGTGGGTAGACCCCGGACCCTTAAACGGACGGAGAGAAAGACCGTAAAAGTGTTTTGTAAAATTAGTTTTTTGATAAATTGATAAATGTAAAAAGACTAAAAAGGACATCTTCATAAAATTTAAATAGTTTTAAATTTAAATATGTTTGTTTACATATTAAAATTTAACATTTTTGGAATGCACTATTAGCATAATCATATCTAGCATCCCATAATGAAATCATATATATCCTCGTAAAATTTAAATAGTTTTAAATACATCCCATCATGCATATCCTTTATCCACCAAATAATATCTTCCTAAAAAGTATAACACTAAACTTTTTATAAGGAATAAAATTATATGATTTTTATTTTAGAAGAGGATGAATAAATTATAGGAGAAGAGAAAAGGCCAAAAGGGTTTTATTTGGGAGGGGTAAAAGATGTCATTCATTTAAAATAATAAGGATAAAAAAAAAAAGAAGAAGTTACGAAGCAGCTACTAGTTTATTTCTTAAACGCTACCCGAGGAAACTTTTCAAAATAAGCTCTTATTTTGAGTTACTAGCTTATTTTTGCAGCATTACCAAACGTAGAGCTTATAGGTAGTATCTTAAAATAAGTTATAAGCTCCTAATTAAATAAGCTCTGCCAAACAGAGTCGAAGTGATTGAGTTTGATTATATTTAATTTCATATTAGGGTTTGTATTTGAATTATTTGTAAGCCTCCTATACGTACACAGGTACACTACTTTGATATGAATTATTAATTTATAATGCAAGGATGTATGTTCACTAACGGTCGCTATTTATGCATTTTCCAGCAGGGTCTCATGCTTTCAATTACCATGGCAACATCTTCATCAGGTAGTATTTAATCATTAAACAACAGCTCATTGAGCTTCTGGTTCAATGTCATTTAACCTTAAATTCCTAATTCCATAAATCCCTAAATATTATTGTATTAATTTTTCTTATTAGATTTGTCAAATATGTGTCAATGAGCTTATGGTCTAGTGCTACAAAGTGACTTTTCTAAATGAGAAGTCATGGGTTAGCCATTGCTATTTAGTAGTACTAAAAAAATTATAAATCATCAGCTTCTCTCTTTAGCCATTGTTATTTAGTAGTTTTCTTATTCGAGTTTTTGACATTTGAAAACTAAATTTTTGAATTTTTTATTTAAAATTAAGATTATTGAACCCGGTCAGTCTAGGGATGGCAATGTAATTTTTTATTTAAAATTAAGATTATTGAACCCAGATGGCATTGCCATCCCTGTCTCTAACGGGGACAAGGGAGGAGAAAAGTTTCAGAGTTCGGGGACGAAGATACCCCTCCGTCCATCCATTTGCCATCTGTGGGGATCGAACCCACGACCACGTGGTTAAAAGCCACGCGCTCTACCACTGAGCTAAGATGGCTTATTAATTTATAACTTTTTAGTTATTAAGGGTCTAATGGACTTGAATAGTACACTACACCAAAAAGGTTATTTAGAGGCGGTTAATTTATTATTTAGAGGCGTATGGCAATTGGCAATAGATGTTCCATAAGAATGTGACAATCATGACTTTTCAATCCATGTATCTTACGATTCTTCAAATCAACACATCTTGAAATATTACTTGAGTAACCATCTGGCAGTAATATACTTTTTAGTGTTGCAAGAAATACATCTTTTTCTGTATTTGTCATCGTAAAACAACTTGGAGAGTATTTTCCATTTTCATTAGGCCAAAGGTCATCTCTTATACCCATTGACACTAAATCCATTCGAGCATTTAGATTATCTTTTGATCTTGCTGGGTCATTTAGCAAAGTAAACAACACATTGTCAAAAACATTCTTTTCAATATGCATGACATTAAGGTTGTGTCGCAACAAATTGAATTCCCAATAAGGGAGTTGGAAAAATATACTTTTCTTCTTCCATTGCTGCGTGTCACTATCTTCAACTCTTCAATTCACTCGTGATCTTTTACCCTTCTCAATCATTTCTATGTTTTTTCCAAATGTAATATTTATATCTGCAAGTTGATTTAAAACATATGAACCTGACAACATCTTTGGCGGACTTCTCAAATCTTTGGTTCCATCAAATTTAGAGTTGTGATTTCTATACCGATGAAAAGGCCCTAAGAACCGACGATGACCCATGAAACACCACTTCTTACTATGTGGAAGGCGATTTGGCAAAAAATCAAAGTTGCATGAGGGGCATGCTAGCCCTGTATGTGTATTCCACCCAGATAAGTTACCTAACCCAGGAAAATCACTAATTGTCCACATTAGAGCTGCATGTAGTTTAAAAAACTGACCCTGTGAAGCATCAAATGTTTCTATTCCAAAACTCCACAAGTCATTTAACTCTTTAATCAGTGGTTGCATGTAAACATCTATATCATTCCCTTGGCATCTTTTTTCCAGGAATAATCATAGACAAAATAAATGAGGTTTGTTTCATACACATCCACGGAGGCATATTATAATGAATTAAAATCACAGGCCATGTGCTATGTGTAGAACTTTGATGTCCAATTGGATTGAAACCATCTGCAGCTAACCCTAGTCTAACATTGAGTGGATCGGCAGCAAATTCAGCATGGACATCATTAAATTGCTTCCATGATTCAGAGTCTCTAGGATGTCGCATCAACCCATCTTTGTTACTATCCATAGCATGTCATCTCATATACTCAGCAGTTTTAGAAGACTTAAACAACCGTTGCAGCCTAGGCATAAGAGGGAAGTAACGCAACACTTTAGAAGGTTTCTTTTTAAACTTGCTACCACAATATAATGAACATCACCATCATTCTTCCCTTTTGGTTGTTTCCATCTTGAAGTATGACATACTTTGCATGTTTCTGCAGCTTTATCATCTCCCCAATATAGCATGCAATCATTTGGACGTGCATGAATTTTAACATAATTAAGACTAAGTCTATTGATGATTTTTTTTGCCTCATAGAAAGAATCAGGTAGCCTTGCTTGTTCAAAAGCATCTTTTAACAATTCAAAAATCATAGACATTGCTTTATTGCTTATTCTACCCAAGCACTTGATGTGGTACAACTTTAACAAAAATGATAATTTTGAGTACTTGCTACACCCTTCATACAACTCTTGATTTCCATCTTTGAGCAACTCATAAAATATCTTATTACTATCTTCACTATCCTCTCTAGGTAATACTTCATCCCCAAGTAGAGTTTGTTGGGATGTTGAAGGTTCATTTATACCATGTGAAATATGTGCAAAAACATCATGAATGATATTTACTTCAGGATTCTCAATTTGCACATTAGTAGGTACAACGTTAGGAGTGTTACTAGAAGTGTTTAAAGATCCCCCTTCACCATGCCAAATCCAATGAACATATCCAGGTACAATCCCATCACAAATCAAGTGTTCTTTCACGTCAAATTTATATAACCAATATACCTGAATTTACACTTCACGCAAGGACACAATATTCTTCCTTCAGCACATCTATGCTCAATTGCAAAATCAATTAATTTGTCTACCCCTTCTATATATTCCAAAGTATTCCGCGGCAAATTAACCCAAGATTTATCATATCCATGCATAATCAATTCAACAATAATGATAAGAAGTTACCTCTTGTGTACTAAATATGAAGATTTGCCAAACTTCAGTAGTTTAGTATACAAGATCTACAAAGAGAAAGAAATATAGATTGTCATATGTATAAACAAACACACTGCCAATGTCATTCACACTAAAATCTAAATAAACATACAATACTAAATATAGTTATTTCTATGCTAATTATAGTCTCCTTTCTTCATCACCAATATATAAGAAGAAAACAATGACCACTACAAGATACAAGATTTTGCTTTGAGACTCGAAAGTCTGTCACCGGGTATTGCTTGTTTCTAGGCCCTGCACTGGTTTCATGGAGATCTAAGAAGCAGGCAACAGTTTCTAGGTCATCCTCTGAGGCCGAGTATCGTGCGCTTGCTGAAACTGCCTGTGAGGTCCAGTGGCTCACATATCTTCTCCAAGACTTGCAGGTTGAAACAACCAAACCGGCAACAGTATTTTGTGATAACAAATCCGCAATCGCAATTGCTGAGAACCACGTCTTCCACGAACGCACTAAACACATTGATATCGACTGCCATATTGTTCGAGAGAAGCTAAGTCAAGGCTTAATTAAGCTTCTATCTGTCTCTTCATCAAATCAAGTGGCCGACGGATTCACTAAGCCTCTACCTGTTTCTCAATTCCAACAATTTGTTTCTAAGCTGGGCATACAAGACTTGCATGCGCCAGCTTACGGGGGGATATCAAATAATAAAGCAGAAGCAGACTCTACCATCAAATAATAAAGCAGAAGCAGAAGCTGGTGAGGAGAGGAAAGTCTGAGTCTAAATCCAAGGGGTGTTACTGTCATTTACATAATAGTTTGTTGTAACCACATTTACCGCCACTTTCTTCTTCCTTTATATCTTCTTTGTAATCTCCTTTTTACCGGTTATGGAAAACAATTCACAACCCCTCTTCTTCAATGCATGCTCTCTGTTCTCTCACTCGCTAATTCACAACACCAGAATCCGTTACAAAATTCTTCTGTTTTTTAATTAAGTCTTGTAAAGGTTTCGTAACATTACTAAATCCTTTATACAATCCGAAGCATAATTTATTATGTCTAGAAATTGTTGTACGCTCTTTTTTGTCTCTAGGTTTTCTTTAAAATTTATTATTTTAGTAACAATATGATCTTGTAATTGTAATCCTTGCTCATTTATTATATATCCTAAATATTCAATTTCATTCTTAAATATTTTTGGATTTTTCTCAAATAAACAGATAATAATATACCATGTTTTCTGACTATTTAATTTCTATAAGTATTTCTAAATGCTTAATATGTAGTTTTTTTTTTTTAAATCCAAAAGGTAACACTTACATACAAATCAATCTTTTTTTTTTTAATATTAACTAGAGGGGAGACCCAATTGTACAAGAGATTAGCTAGTACAAACTTGGCGTCATTGAGGTACACCATCAATGTCATCATTCAGTACATTCAGCACCTCATCCGGGGGAATCTCAAGGACATACATGCCTTTGGGGAAGCTTTTTGGACCTTGCTGCAAGGGCGTCAGCAAGCCAATTCTGTTCGCAGGTTATCAAGGACATCTGCGATTATTCAGAGTTATTTAGTTCATGTTTGCATGCCTTCAGGAGGTTATATACCACATTGCTATGCGTATTTTTTGGAGCCTAGGCCTTGAACGATTTCACTCGAATCACATTTCAGGATGATTCTCCTGTAGCCCATAAAGTTGGCAAGTTGGATGCCTCTTATATACGAAACCACCTTTCCATTGGCCGGTGTAGGATCTTATGGTTCTACCACAGCCTACTTTATATGTAAACTGATCCACTAAGCCATCGGTAATAAGTTTGACGAAACCATTTTGTGGTTTGGACCAACATAATTTCTTCTAGTGACTCCTCTCATCTACCGACTTGTGTCCATTGGCCCTTGCAAAGGCACTATTTATCTCCTCCAGCTGGGATTGAATCAAAGGCAATTTAAAGCTTAATGGTTTGATCTTGTTATTGAAGAAGACATCGTTCCTCCACTTCCAAATCCACCAAACCGTAATGGTAAATAATGTGTTGTTATTACAGGGATTGTTGCCATTACCTTTGCCTTTGATGCCATTGTCAAACCACTCCATGGACGCTAGTGAGTTAGTTCTGGCATAACTGCTCGGCAGCAACATGACTTCATCTACTGCAGGACATTTGCGGATGAAATGTTCTGTGTCTTCCTCTATTCTTTCACGTAACCAATACTTATCACAGCCAGTCATGCCACGCTTGAATCTATAGCAATTTTTCATGATTTTATCATGTCTGACAAGCCACAAAAAACATCCGAATTGAATATGGTTCGGTGCTTTTAATTTCCAAACATTATTCCATTTAGCTGCTTCAATTGAATTGGCAGAGCCAATAGCCATATCATAGGTAGAGCTTACTGAAAATATGCCCGAGGCTTCGTTTATCCATCTAGTCCTGTCCTTCGATTCTCGTCTAGATCATTACAGATAATGGTAGCTGCTAGCTTATCATTACAGTCATGTCCTGCATAAAAATGTGCACTAGAAGAAGGAACAGTGTGCACTGTATGGTACAACAATGTGCTCTGTTAAAAGGAGCAATGTACAGAAGGAACAATGTGCACTGTATGGCATAAAAATGTGCATTGGAAGAATGAAAAATGTGCATTGTATGGCATAACAATGTGCACTGTATGGCATAAAATGTGCACTAGAAGAAGGAAAAATGTACACTGGAAGGTAAAAAAAAAAATTAACTTACACAAAATTACAATAATGCCACCGCGTTTTTTTTAAAAAAAAAATCTCCAATATGGACCCTTGATCTGGACTCAATCTACAGATATAATTTTATCATAGTTAGGGGTGTGCAAAACCCGACCGGCCCGTTAAACCCGCCCGACCCGAACACCATTTTGCTCTCCGGGGTGGGTATCCGAATCCGAAGCTTAAAACCGACCCTTTATGAGAGCATATACGGTTATAATATATTCGGGTAGGGTTTGGGAATTAGTCACCCGACCCGCCCGAATATCCGAAATTATATATATAATATATATGTATATACATAATACGGCGTCGTGTGTGTTATGTATATATATTTCCATTTCGTTTAGGGTTAACCATTTGCGCAGCCACTCCCGTTCTGAACTCCTCACTCCTCCCTTTCTCTCCTAGTCGCAACTCTCCTACGCAACCTAGGGTTTTCCATTTCTCTACTCTGATTCTCTGATTTCTCTCACGTTCTCCATAATCCATTACTCCATAGTCCATTCTCCACTTCTCCTTCTCCATTTCTCTCCAGTCTACAACTCTGTAGGGTTACTCTCTACTTCTGTAGGCCTTGTAACCTTGATTCTCGAAGGCGAGTAGGTGACTCCTTTCGAGTTTCGACACCATCTCAGACAAAGAGGCTCTCAGTAACTCTTTGTCTCTCTGAATCTACTCACCTCTATTAGACGCCGGTATATACTAGACGGTGGTGTCGTGGTGGAAGCCTCAAACCAGCCAAGCCTTGGTCGTTGACTCGGTGGTGCTGTGGTGGTCCTGGTGGTCCGGTGGAAGCCAATCAAGCCTGCAACCATTAGCCATCTGTTTTGGCTTTGAATTGCTTGAAGACCTAGTTCTCCGGGAAAATATTGGAGAAGACAAGTAAATCAAAAACCTTTTTTAATGCTATTCTGTATTAGTGTATTCAGTATTTGTGTTATATTGTGTGATACTGTGATTCTGTGATTCTGTGAATCCCTAAATTGTACGTTGAGTGATGAGTTACAGACTCACTAAGCCCTAATTTGTTGGGGCTTTCCATATATATGATGAATTTCAACAAATCCTGATATATGGTTTCAAGTTAATGGTAATGGACCCTTAAGAGACATGGAGTTTTGGTGGCTACTTTTTATTGGAAATTTGAATTAGCTTTAAATGTTATTTATATTTCCAATTATCATTATGTTCATTTTATAGTTTCCATGCATGCTTTTAAATTTTGCAACTCTTCAGCTTTTCTAGTTACCCATTTAAACAGACTTTGTATTATGAAACTTTAGTTTTGAATATAATTTGAAAGTTTTTGAGTTAATTTGGTTCTTTGAGAGTTTTCTCTCTTTGTCACTTGTTGGCATCGTTTCCCTTGTCCTACATCAGCTTTCCATATATATATGATGAATTTCAACAAATCCTGATATATGGTTTCAAGTTAATGGTAATGGACCCTTAAATTTGTACATAATGTAATTAATTTGGTGGAAGCATGGAAGCTTACTGTGTAATTGTGTATTTACTATGTAATCTATGATTGTATCATACTATCATTTGTATGATCCCTAATTTGTGGGCAATTTCATGTATATGAATATATGATGATGAAAATTTGATTACACTGTATGAGTGTATGAATGTATGATTGTATGAGCCCCCTAATTTGTGGGCAATTCCATATATATGATGATGAAAATCTGAGTATGGATATAAAGGTGGAAGCATAAGCTATTAAGCTGTATGAGTGTATGGTGTAATATATCTTTTAAATCTGTGTTACACTGTATGAGTGTATGAATGTATGATTGTATGAGCCCCTAATTTGTGGGCAATTCCATATATATGATGATGAAAATCTGAGTATGGATATAAAGGTGGAAGCATAAGCTATTAAGCTGTATGGTGTAATATATCTTTTAAATCTATGTGTTACATTGTATGAGTGTATGAATGTATGATTGTATGAGCCCCCTAATTTGTGGGCAATTCCATATATATGATGATGAAAATCTGAGTATGGATATAAAGGTGGAAGCATAAGCTATTAAGTTGCATGTTTGTGTGACTGTGTCTACTTTAAATGTATAATTGCTTTATGGCTTTAGACCTTTAGTTGGACAGTTTGTTTACTGATGCCCATCTTTTTAGATGGAAAGCATCAGTGCATCTGGACACCCTCCCACCTCATCTGAGGAGGAACATGGAGTAGATGGTGGAGGTACTGAGAGAAATCCTAAGCAGCCTATGCCTTCTCCTACTGATGTTCCTACAAAGAAGAGAAAAGAGGTGGAGTCTAGATCCAAAGTTTGGGATCATTTTGAAAAGATCCTTGATTCTAAAGGGAAATTAATGAAGGGGAATTGCCTATACTGTGCAAAACTTTTTGCATGTGAGAGTAAAAAGCATGGCACTTCCTCCTTGAGAAACCATATGTTGGGCTGCCTAAAGAATCCTCATTCTAAGGATACAAGGCAGTCCCTTCTCACTTTCAATGTTGTTTCTACCTCTGGAACAGAATGTTCTGAGGGGGTCTTGGGGACTTGGGTTTTCAACCAAGAGGCTATTAGGAGAGCATTGTGTGAGATCATCATTATAGATGAGCTTCCCTTTAGGATTGTTGAGGGAAATGGGTTTAGGAAATTCATCTTAGTTGCTTGTCCTAGGTTTCAAATCCCTTCTAGGTGGACCATTTCTAGAGATATTTATCAGATTTACCTAGATGAGAGATTGAGCCTTAAGAAGCTATTTAGGGTAAGCACTCAAAGGGTTAGCTTGACCACTGATACATGGACATCTGTCCAAAGGATAAACTACATGTGCATTACTGCACATTTCATTGATGATCAGTAGAAACTTAACAAAAAAATCATTTCCTTTGTCCCAGTTTCTTCTCATAGGGGGGAGTACATAGCTAAAGCCCTTGAGAGCTGTCTTCTTGAGTGGGGGATTAAAAATGTCTTCACTGTTACTGTTGATAATGCCTCTTCAAATGACACAACACTAGGTTTTTTCAAAAGAAAGTTATTGTCTTGGGGTAGTTCTTCTGTTAGGGTTCAGTATATGCACATGAGGTGTATAGCCCATGTTCTGAATTTAGTGGTTCAGGATGGATTGAAATTTGCATATCATTCTGTTAAGAAAGTTAGGGATGCAGTTAGATGGGTAAGGAATTCACCTGCAAGACTCAAGAAATTTAGAGATCTTGCAGATCTTATTGGGGTGGAAGCCAAATCTGCATTGCAACTTGATGTTCCCACAAGATGGAACAACACATACATCATGCTGAACACTGCCATTCAATACCGAAGGTTTTTGAGGCTTATGATGATTGTGATTCCTCATTGTCTGCTGACTTAGTTGATTCTGTTCCTACGTTTCTGCATTGGCTTTCTGTTAAAAGCATAGTCCTCCTTCTGAAAGGATTTTATGAGATGACTGTGAGAATATCTGGTTCTCTTTATGTCACTTCAAATACATTCTTTTCTGAAATTTCTGATTTGGGATGCATGCTGGCTGATATGGTTGGATCTGATACAGGCTGTGAAAAGGTAAACTGATTTGAATGCCAATATTTTTTCTAAAATTTATCATTTATGTGTGAATGATTGAACTTGTTTCTGATTTCATTCTATGTTTTTGTGTTCTTTCATGCTATTTTGTTTAGGCAATGGGGTCCCAAATGAAACAAAAGTTTGAAAAATATTGGGGAGATCCAGAAAAAATGAACTTCTTGATATTTTATGCCAATATTTTGAACCCTAGGGATAAGATTGAGTACATGCCTCACCAATTTGCCCAGTTATATGGTGAAGAAAAAGGCAAAGAATGTTTTGCAAAGGTTCAACAGGGAATGGTTGAGTTGTTTAATGACTATGCAGCCACCTATAGTGCCCCCTCTGTGCAGTCTGCATCCTCTACTGTGCAATCTGAATCTGTTCATGTCCCTTCTCAAAGTACAGTTGGAAAACCTCAGTCTAGGCTGAAAAGCCAACTGAAAAAACAGAGAATGGAGATTGGTGGAAGCAGTAAGCAGACTGAACTGCAGATTTATTTGAGTGAAAATTTAGTGGAAGATGAAGAAAACATAGAATTTGATCTGCTGAGGTGGTGGAAGCTTAACTGTGAGAGGTTTCCTATTCTCTCAAAAATGGCAAGGGATGTGCTAGTTGTTCCCATATCCACAGTTGCCTCAGAGAGTGCATTCAGTACTAGTGGTAGGGTATTAGATCCCTTTAGGAGTTCCTTAACTCCTAAAATTGTGGAAGCCCTAGTTTGTGCACAGGATTGGTTGAGGGCACCAAATCACCCAATCTCTGTTGAGGAAAACTTGGATGAGGTTGAAAGATTAGAGAAAGGTACAATTCTTAACTTTCTAACTTTCTATGCCTTTTTATTTGTATATGTTTGTTATTTGTTAATGATTTTATGTATCTTTTTGTGCAGAATTGTCTGCAGCTGGTTCTTCACTCAGTTCTGTTGGAACACTGCCCACTATTGCTGTAATACATTTATATAATTTATCATTACTTTATTTTGATTGATAATACTGTAATATATGTTGATTGTTGAGTGTTGAGGGCTTTGAGACAATCAAAGTGTTATAGTGCTACTGCTAAGTGGCTTGGTAACATTTTTGTAAATGTTGCTGCCCTTAGGCAGTTAAGCACTTCCCACTTAGGTAACTGGTAAGCACACCCCTAATTCTGGCAATGGAATTCTGGTATATCACTCTCCTAGTCTCCTTTCATATTGAGTTATTATGGCTATGATGATGCTTCCACCTTGTCTGAATCAAAAGGACTTTGGGTTTGGTATGTTGCTCTGAGTTTTATTCCAAAACTCATGTAGCAATTTGCCCCCAACTCTACCTTGATATGAAAAAAAGCAATCTGAGCCTGCCTTTAATTTCTTAGCACTTAGCAGAATTGTAATTCCTAGCTTATTTCTTTTAGAGTTTATTACCGAAATGGTCCCTCGACTATTGCGAAATTACCAATTTGGTCCTCGACAATTTTTCGCGCCCAATTTAGTCCCTCGACTTTGAAATTTTTAACCAATTTGGTCCTCCGTTAATTTTACCGTTAAACATCCGTTAAATCGAAATCAAATTGGTAATTTTGCTATAGTCAAGGGACCAAATTGGTAATTTTTCAATAGTCAAGGGACCAAATTGGTAACTAATTTTTCACTGAAGTGGTCCCTTGACTATTGAAATATTACCAATTTGGTCCCTTGACTATAGCAAAATTATCAATTTTGTCCCGATTTAACGGATGTTTAATGGTAAAATAAACGGAGGACCAAATTGGTTAAAAATTTCAAAGTCGATGGACTAAATTGGGCACGAAAAATTGTCGAGGACCAAATTGGTAATTTCGCAATAGTTGAGGGACCATTTTGGTAATAAGCTCTTTCTTTTATTTAAGTATTTAACTTTTGTTTGTCTTTAAGCTAATGATTTAAATATGAGCAGGAGGAGGATGAGTGTTGAATGAATTATATATGAATGCTGATTGATTGCTGAAATGCTGAGTACTGAGTAGCTGAATGTTGAGTGCTGATTGCTGAAAGCCAGAAATTAGAAATCCTCATTTTGATTTGTTGTGAACTGTTAAGTGTCAACTGGTTTTAGTATTTTGTAAATTGTAACTGTTATTTTGGATTTTGGAGTTAGGCAGTTATACTATCCACTTGACAGTTGACCAATCGTTATACCCTGCACCACGGTGCACATAGCAATGTGCACCATGTACGTAAAACGACGTCGTTTCGGTGTTAGTAGACGCGGACGCGAATGACTCACGAAATTCATTATATCTATAATACACATAATCATTATCT